>SCLH01001400.1:132443-146131 GCA_004367855.1 Oikopleura vanhoeffeni
TAGGCCTTTCTGATTGAATTTTTTTTTATTAAACTTATTTTATTTCTAATTATTGTTATGAAGAATTAAACGCAGCAAATTACATTTTGGAAAAAATAACTTTCGTTCAAACATTATTTAATGATATCAGCAACGTTTCGATTTGTCAAGCTTAAGGGGTGGCATCGATCTGTTAGACTGAAGTCAATTTAACTTACGAAATTAATTAGTTGGCGTATTTTTTTGTGCTATTATCGTTAGCTGAACCAGAATAAATGAGCATCTACTCATAAAAATCACTTTAATCTAGTTTAGGAAAGATTTGAGTTCGAACTTTCAATTTGAATTCGTGAAATTTTCAAAAAAATCAAAGCATTATGAAACTTTTCGGCTTTTTGGTCCAAATGTTTTTGATTTTTTGAAATCGTTGATAAAAGCCAAAAATGGCCACTTTAACTTATTTTATGTATGTCTACATATTTTCTGACTGCTGTTTGAAAAATGATATTATGTTTAACAATTAAATGTCATTTTAGTCGACGTTTTTTAGAAAAATTATGAAAATTTTCCGCGCAATCAAGCAGGGCAGACAGAGGGCGGTTTATATTCTTCACGAGGGTTTCAAACGAGGTCATCTTAAACAATTATCCAGGATTGCAGTACATTTTACTGTAATTTGGTTATTACATTCTCTAGAAAACCATTTCAAAAATGTCATTTGCTGCGTTTAATTCGGATAAAATAGTTTCCAAATAAAAAAAAAATCAATCAGAGGCCTATACGAGTAGCAATTATAAATAATGATCTTTTAAATGAAAGGACTACCTTTTTACATAACAAAATGATAACTGTAATTGCTTTTAAATATCCCAGATGAGATCTTATTCTGCGATTTATTTTGTAGAGCTCAATGGCGCCTCCAACTCAGATCTTAAAAAGGGCATAAAGTGACGCGTGGGCTCCAAACTGAAAAATCGGCATAAAGTGAACGGTGGCCCCAGATCTAAAAACGATCTCTTTCGTGGATCCGAGAGAAACTGGTTGAATTGTGATGAGAAAAATGGCAAAAAGTGACCGCAGGCCCGTAATCGATATAATATGATTCATATTTGTGTTTGGCTACCCTTTGGTTTGAAAAATGGCATCAAATTTGACTCCAGAAAATGTTTTGGATGTTTTTTTTCTGAAATTGGCATTGAAACTTCCTGAAACGCATTTTTCTTCGCCACCTATGTAGTCGTGGTCGAAATTAGCCATTGAGTCATTGCATTTTGATTCATGAGATATAACTCGTTTAAATATGTAAAAATGTCATTCGAAACTTTTGAGATATTCATTTTTCGATCGTCGTCCATGTCATCGCTTTCGTCTCTGCCTCACTGTATCAGAGATTAAAATAAGCGGAAAATAATTTAGATGGAAAAATGAAACCGTAACATTTTTAGAAAAAAATTTGAGTCCGTCCTTGCATAATTTTTCTTCCAAAATAACCAAAAAAATGCAGTTTAATGTTAAATAAGCTAAAATCGAACTAAGTGCTCAGAATGACGGTTTAAAATCACCCCCCCTCAAAATCGACAAGGTAATTTGAAATTTAAAATTTGGCTTCGATGCATGGAAAGCACTATAAGAGCAAAATGAACAAATAAAATTTGAATGTTTTTTGTTTCGCAATAATATCAACTTTATAAAATTTAACGTTTTTTTAAAATCGTTCAGCCATCTTCGAAAAAATAATCACCTACAGGTGGTGTAGGTCACTTTCATTGGTGTTAGATATCAAATTTGACTACAGTAAATGTCTTTAGATAGTTGCGTCCAAATAAATTTAAAAGTACTGTCCTACGAAAAGTATTTTACTGTTCCCTAAAAAGATGCCATGGTACGATACGTATGTAACATATGTGTCATATCATGACATTTTTAACGTACAGTAGGGAACAGTAAAATACTTTTCGTAGGACAGTACTTTTAAATTTATTTGGACGCAACTATCTAAAGACATTTTACTGTAGTCAAATTTGATATCTAACACCAATGAAAGTGACCTACACCACCTGTAGGTGATTATTTTTTTCGAAGATGGCTGAACCGATTTTAAAAAACGTTAAATTTTATAAAGTTGATATTATTGCGAAACAAAAAACATTCAAATTTTATTTGTTCATTTTGCTCTTATAGTGCTTTCCCATGCATCGAAGCCAAATTTTTAAATTTCAAATTACCTTGTTGATTTTGAGGGGGGGGTGATTTTAAAACCGTCATTCTGAGCACATAGTTCGATTTTTAGCATATTTAACATTAAACTGCATTTTTTTTTGGTTATTTTGGAAGAAAAATTATGCAAGGACGGACTCAAATTTTTTTCTAAAAAATGTTACGGTTTCATTTGTCCATCTAAATTATTTTCCGCTTATTTTAATCTCTGATACAGTGAAGGCAGAGACGAAAGCGATGACATGGACGACGATCGAAAAATGAATATCTCAAAAGTTTCGAATGACATTTTTACATATTTAAACGAGTTATATCTCATGAATCAAAATGCAATGACCTCAATGGCTAATTTCGACCACGACTACATAGGTGGCGAAGAAAAATGCGTTTCAGGAATGTTTCAATGCCAATTTCAGAAAAAAAAACAATCAAAAACATTTTCTGGAGTCAAATTTGATGCCATTTTTCAAACCAAAGGGTAGCCAATAAACAAATATGAATCATATTATATCGATTACGGGGCCCTGCGGTCACTTTTTGCCATTTTTTCTCATCACAATTCAACCCACGTTTCTCTCGGATCCACGAAAGAGATCGTTTTTTGGTTTACAGTTGACAAATTTTGGATTTTCCGAACGAATTACAGTCTACCAAAAACGTCGCCATTTATAAGATAAACGTAAAAAACTTGAGAAGGGGATTTGAAAACTTGCGAAACGTCTTCTAAATATTGCAGAACCGCCGATTTAAATCAAGAAGATCCTATTGCTTCTGTTATAACTTCCGTAGCAAAATACTGTAAAAAATGTAAATAAATCTGGATAATATGCTGAATTTGTGAAATGTTATTTTTACACCTATTAATTTATAAGAAAAAAATATTTTTCAAATTATATTTGATTTTTTTCTACCATGTATAAGAATGCTATAAAAACATTGTTTTCAATCTTTCAATCGACGTTTAAGCTATGAAAGAAGAGTCTTCAAGTTTTAAAAGATCGACTTTATTAATGAAGAAGAATTTAAGTTTTTTTTATAATGATACATGTTTTATCGAAAAAATTTTAAACGTGCTTCGACTTTTAATAGTTTTACGCGATATACCGTGACAGACAATGACGAGACACAATAACCAGGTACAAGAAAATTTTCATTTATATCTCCAAGTCAACAGGAACGGCTTCAATGAAGTTGAATGTTTGAAGAATGCTAAAGAATTCAACCATCTGTATAATATGATATACTTATATTTAAAACTATTATTCAAAATAAACTTACCAAATAATCCGTCAAAACTGCTAAATCGGCTTTCTGGCCAAAGCTGCCTTCACATGAGGCAATGCGGATTTTACCCTGGTAAATATGATAAAATTGACAAGCAACAAGCTTTTTGGAGAGCATCAACATTTGGTCCTGTCCATTTCAGTTTTTCTGAAAAAAAAAATCAAGGGGTGGTTCAAACCGCAAATCTAGACAAAAGAGGAATATAGCTTATTTTTTCAAAATCAACGTTTGATCTAGCCGTCAACCTCTCCCAAATTTCGCGACCAAAAGACTAACATTAGTTAAATTTCGCTACATGTTTAGCTTACTTTATTTCAACCTATTTCATTGATACCAACACGTACTGTCAAATTCGACATAAATCTGGTTCACCAGGAAAACGTTGGCCAATTTTGCCAGAAATTTGAAACGCCAGGCCTTAACAAACTTAATTATGTCAAATAAGCTGATTATTTCTTAACCTTATTTTAGCTATATTATCACTACAAGCAGGTGCTTTCTACAATTTAAAAGACCTAATATGGTTTTATGTGTTAATACGTGACACCTATCAGGCTATAGCCATAGCGCGCTAGTTTTATCGTTAAAAACTTCGGCAGAATCGAAATTACACCCATTTTGGTCGCAGATTGATATGTAGAACATTTATCGCGACAGTTGAGACCCGACAGCCCCCCTGAAGTCTTCTTGCAATATACAATATAAAAAATAATTAAGTATTGTGCTCCGGAATTTAAAATTTTTCGGTTGCAAAACGACAATGAAAAGTTTCGCTTAACAATTATACAGTAGTAAGATCATACATATGAGTGTATTATAGCGGTCTCCAAGCCTCGATAGCCTCGTATTAAAGTCACCTTAGATTGTTCACATTATCAGAAAAAGGACAAATCTGAGATGATTCATTGACCTTGTAATATTGAATGCAAGTTACGCAAACGGACCTTCGATTTCTATTACTCTTTTAACATAAAATATCAAATATATCTCCCAAAGAACTTGATACACAATTTATTATTTTGTTCAACTCGTTTTCCTTAGAAAATTTTGACTTTGAATTAAATCCTCATGTTTAGCCCAACTTTGTTATTTTTCGAAAGTTGAGAAAAGCCCCTTCTTTTTTTTGGAAACGACAAAAAATAATTAGTTCGGCGAGATTTTTTCGAGACTATCAATAACTACTTGAAATAATTCACCGGTCATAAAAATGTAGGCATCCTCATCATATTGAGGTAATTTACGGACTTTTTGAACAGACTCAAAGTTTACAGTGAAACAAAAAAAAATGATGGAACACCAATTGCCGAAAAACATTTTAAAATTGTTTTTCTTTAAATTTAAGGTTATCTGTCACCAAACCCCTAGACCTGTAATGATCAGTTTCAACACTTTTCCCTTTTTTATTCAATTTCGAGTCGTCATAAATACTCAAGTTTTAAAAACATTAATATTCGTATTTTTTACCAAGCAAATGAGAATGAATTGTATTTACAAAAAGGAAAATTAAATCACCGGGTTGCTGTGTTGGAGAGACAGTTCCGGACGCTCCAATTAAATAGTTTAAAAATTTTTCAAAAAATCGGTTAATGCAGCATTACGAATTATCTTCAACATTTTTGATCATTCTAAATATAAGCGGTGTATATGAGAGTGTACATAGTACATGCGGGCGGCCCAATATCTCGCCGAAAGTTTTTGGCAACAGAAAATAAAATTTTTGTTTCAAGAAAAGAAAAAGACCACTGCGTTCGAAATGACTCAATAATTGTCGAAAATGTTTCCGAATTATAAGAGTTGTTACAGTAGGGTTCAAATAAATGTATACCATAATCGCTAGATATAGGCAATCTAACCAAACCGCAACCAAAATAATAATAATAATTACATGTATTTATCAACGCCCAACAAATATTTTGTAATTAAAAATCCCAAGAAAATCCGCAAAAATAGGACATGCATACGCACATGCGAGAACATATTGCACTGAAGATTATTTAGACTAAAAAATCGCAAATTGACGAATAGGGTATTTTTCAGCGATCAGGCCTCCCCCATGGTACTTTGATTTAATTGTGAAAAGTAACAATAATATTGATGAACTTAAATTCTGATTGAGTACTTTAGTTAACGATTAATCTGCCCTAGCGCGGAATTAATTATCATTAAGTATCAATCAGAATTCTAAGATCATAAGTATATTGCTTTTGCCCCATTATATACTGACGGCCTAAGTGTACACAATAATGAAGGTGAACAATTTCTAGGAGAGAGGCTGGATTTAAGGGGTCTAGTAAGTAATTTGAGAAAGAAGACTTGTACAGCTGCAACTCCAAAAGATAAGACATTACGAAACATAGATTGGAAAATCTATCCTTGAAATAATTTATTTAACACTCTGGTACAACTTAGCCAACCAATATAGTAACCGCGTTAGAAGACGAGTAGTTGATTTTAAAAACAAAGGTTTTAGAGCTTATATACTCCCCTGATTATACCCTATGTTCGATCCTTTTCCCTAACGCTTGACTGAACAATTTTAATCCCTAAAGATTACTTAAGTGAATTTTTGTGGCATCTCTTTTTTTGATGCTTTGGTCGAACGTGGGTCTCGGAATGTTCGCCCCCCCTCTTTGACACAAAATAATACAGGACCCTCGTCTCTTATACTTTTGTAACCTCAAACATATTTGCTTGAAAACAGCTGGAGTTTAAGGTTGAAAAATGAATACTATGCAATAGACAAAAATCACTAATTAGGGATCCACTCATTGAAAAATATAATTTGAATAACTCAAAAGTGCCAGAACTACGAAAATTAAGAAAGATATCTTTTAAAATAAAAAAGTGCCGGAATGCGAGTGTATGATGGTAACTTTTGTAAATATAAATTTCAGTTTGAAATTCATTTTAGCCGCTGAAATTCTGTTGGCTTTTTGGTACTTTCACATTACAAAAATATAAAATATAACAAAAATATAAAAATCAATTAAACAAATAAAAGGCATTTAATGATAGATAAAAAAAAACGTTGCGAAATTACTCGAATAGACAAAGAAAAGTGCAATTAATGAGAAGAAATTTAAACCTTAATTATATTTGAACTACTCGTATAATAAACTTCAAATTATTTTTTATCGCTCTGTTACAAATATATGTTTCTACAAATTCTTCTAGTTAAAGATGTCTATTAAATATTTGTTAATATATTTTGTTTGAAATAGATATCTTTCATGCTAAGGCTCTTATTAATCAGTTTCTTCAAAGTTTTTATTTCTAGGAAAATGCCTATTAAGCGGAGCCCTACTGTTAGCAATGAAAGACTTAGAAATTCTTTACGATTCCTTTTTAAAAAGGCGTCTTCCTTAAGGGGTCTTCCGCATGAATTTGAGTTACTTTGAAAGATAAATATATAAGCTAACCAAATACCAGTAATTTGAAAAATACTCAAATTACGTAAAAAAGTTCCAGCGTCAACTTCAAAACGTTTTGTAAGACTTTTTGTCTTATCATTGAAAGTCTAATTAAAATCACGACGAAATAATCAAAAAATAATGTTTACAAATATGCTCATAAATTAAATCCTTATTTCTTGAAAAATGAGATCACGTTAATTTAATTACGCAAAACATAAATTTTTCTCCATTAAATTTTTTTCCATTTTTTACAAAAAAATACTTTTTATTTTCCATTAAAATGATTAAAAAAAAAAATTAAAGTCCAAAAACTACTTAATGGAGATAAGAGCAACTGAGTGAATTAAATATCATATACAGTCTCAAAAAATGCGCACTTTAATGATGTTTAAAGTAGTAAATGATTACTCCATAAAGTAGTTAGTAATTAATGGTCCAAAATGTTAAAATTACTCTTTATTGTAAATGGTACACTGACTTTTTTCGAGTGCCGTTATTTCCCAAACAATTAAAATAAAAACGTTTTAGTTTAGATCAATGAGTTTTAAATTGAATATTATTCTGAAAGGGTCGTACACACCATAATGGTTAACAAATGGATCACATTATGGAGTTCCTCAATATTTTTATTTCCTTCAACGAGAATGGGAGAATTTACGACTTTTCCGAATCAATCAGTCTTGATTTTGACTTCACTTGGACTTCTTTATTATCATCCTGACATTTATTATCAGGACTTATTACAGGCTGTGGCAATACTTGCGAAAAATTAATAGTGTTAAGTAGAAAAAAAAGACCCTCAATATTATGGTTTTTAAAAATTTTATTTTTAGGTCAACAAAATAAAACAAATGCAAAAACAAGTTTTAATTGATCGATGCCTCGGCCGTCCTCTCACTCGACCCAGAATTTGTTTTTGTAATTAACTTTCATTAGTCCGACAAAAATATTTTGTAAGTTTTATTGAAAATATCGGAGCATGCCTGAAATAAAATTGTTTAATGAAATGGGAAATTGTCCGTAATGAGAAATAATATTTTGACATCCAATACACAATTCATTTTTATATTAATTTACGCCGAATACATATGTACGAATGTGATGAAGTGACCTTCAAAAGTACTATATTTCTGTAAATATAGTAAGGGTCTCTAACAGCTGTCACATTTTTGCTTCGATCTAGTTTCTTTACTCGAACTGATTGACACACGTTATTGGTAAATGAGAATTTAAATGTTCAAGCCACCTAGGTGTTTGTATAATTCAACTACAGTTTTGATTGGCGGAGGTTAGCTAAAGTAAGAAAACTAAGATCCAAGCAAAAGATGTACATCGTAATAATGACGAGTAAACTTCGTCGAAAGAAGAAAATACAATAAAAAAACAAATTTTTTCTTCTTGAAAATCTTGCTTTTTTTATGAAATAAGCGAAATCCTATAATAGCGCTATGATGTACAGTGCCCATTTTCTGTATACTTAGATTTATCCAAGTCAAAGAAAAATGCGTTCATGCATTCCAGCTTTCAATACATTCTCATTGGGCTAGTCAATTTGTTGGCCACGGGGTTTTTGAAGGCAGAAAACCGGCACTGCTAGATAATTTATTGACAGGTAGCATAAAATATTAATCAGGTTTGTTTTTCATAAAATGGTCATGTTATCCAGTGAGAATCAACTGAGATAGCTCGAACGGCCATACGAATCTTTCTGAAAATTACTAGTTTCAGAAATTATGCTTTATAATTTATGAGTCAAAAAAGTATACCTAATGTGTTTAGATTTGGTGATTCCCGAGGAGATTCACGCTTAACCCAATCAGAGCGCGACTTGGTTAGAATAAGGGCGTTTCAAATCTCCCGGGAAACACCCCAAAAGTAAAACATTCGTATTTATGACTCATATATCAACTTTTTATAAAAATCGGTTAAAGCGTTTCAGAGAACCGGTATAGTATATGTATTCTGTAGATATATGATCATTATGACTAACCGTAAAAACCAACTCAAAGCTACTATAATATTTAAATTGTCTTTAGCTTCCGCTCGCCCCCTATTTGTTGTTTTGGAAGTTTGTTCATGCTGGGCTATATCCCAAATTGCTGCAGAATGGAAAAAGCCTTTGCCAAAATCCGAAATCAAAATAATTTGTATGCCTGTATCACTGTTCTTATCATTACTAACGTTTTTTTTAATAGAATTAAATAAATTAAAAGAAAACTCTATGTTATAATGTACTTCGGATTAAAGTCAATATTCCAGATTCCCAAAAATTCATCAAAAAAATATATTTGTATTTATTTCTTATGCTAAGAATCGAAGCATCTCGAAAATAAACCAAATTGTAAAAAAGCATATTGAATGATCAAGCAAGTGAAACCAGCTAAATATACATGATGTCCACTTTGCTGGCCCATTCGTTAGTTTTTCAAAGCTACTATCCACAATCAAAACGTTTAAATTGGGAAAGACCTTTAGTGTTTGCTACATTTAAACGTTTGATGCGGGAGGATAGTTTCTGCAAAACTAAGAATGGAGCAAAAATGTGACATGCTGTATAAAGCGCTTCAATTTTGCTAATAGGTATGTTCAGCTCTATGATGATTTATTCAAATGCATGTTTAGTATCCATTATGATGCCGGTACATAAATATATTATTCCACTATTCTTTTAAACAGGCAAATAAATATTTTTGTTACCCGGGCATCATAATGGATATGATGACCATATGCCTTATCTTACAGCTAAAGTTTTTCGCCCTACGACTTAAAAACACACTACGTTGCTTGCAATCAGGGCCGAGAAATAACAAAAGTTAATATATGAATATAAAGCAGAATAATAATACCGTAGAACATGACTCTTTTGTTATCGTGTATTGAATTTTTTGATCTTCGAATATTTAAATTCCGAAAATACTATAAAAAAGTTTTTTGATGTGATCACTCCTTTGAATTGCTGAGACGATTTTTGAAAGTTTTCAGAGCCTGGAATATAACCCAAGCGAAGGTCATGATTTTCGAACGAAGGTCAATTAAATCTGAAAACACCCTTGAAAGAGCGCGTTGTTTCAAAAAGACCTGAAGCGGAGGAGGCAAATGGCGGTAGTCAATGCCCTGTGTGTGATTGACTTAAATCGAACGAAATTTCATAATCCTACACCATGCCCGAACTTTTTCTGCATATAAAAATGAATCCGTGGTCCGCGAATCAGATTTAAAGTTTTGTGACGCGTATTTATGTAACTAAGTAGGAAAACCAACCAACAAAGAAGCACTGACATAACAAAATAGTTCGCTGATTACCTTCGGTCATAATGTACGGTCGTTCAATACCAGAAAAAGAGGAATCCATTTCGAGTATCCATTATATTCTTGATTTCGCAAAGAACGATATATTGGTAAAAGATCGAGTCCATTTTCATTTCTTCCAG
Source organism: Oikopleura vanhoeffeni (assembly GCA_004367855.1). Taxonomy (NCBI): domain Eukaryota; kingdom Metazoa; phylum Chordata; class Appendicularia; order Copelata; family Oikopleuridae; genus Oikopleura; species Oikopleura vanhoeffeni. Next base: position 142,768 of record SCLH01001400.1, read on the forward strand.
TGACAAAAGTCGAAAAGATGCATTGTGCTGAAAATTCGCAACAGAAGAATAGAAACAAAATGTACATGTTCATAATAATTGTAATCTCTTCGGGAGAAAAATACGGTGACAGTGGTCAAAAATAAATATCAAGTAATAAACAATGGTCCCTTTGTCGTTGGATTAAAGATAAGTGAAAATTTAATTCGAAATAAAATATAATACTGAAGACCTAAGTCAGGAAACAAAAATACGATTGTCGTGTCGACGTATATATGTACAGTATCGCTAGAAGCTCTGAACTTGGAAAACTATCGGAAAAGATCGGCCGAAGAAACACAGTCATTATTTACCTTGAAAAGTTGTGCGAGAACATTTAAAGATTATATTTATACAGTAATGAGCTACAAAGTACTTTCAATCTACGTATAAATTTGCCAAAAGAAAACACCAACCGAAAGCTAGAGTCGACTTTCTAATATACGTACAGCGACATAGATAGATGAAACTATTATGTGACATCGATCCTAGAGGAGCTAATGAAATCATATTTATCAGTTTTGCTCTCGGCGACGTTATGACATAATGAGCCCATAGCTTATAATAAGTTTTAAGTTTCGTTTGGTGTTTTTTCACAATTACACAATGAATGAGAAGATGGTTTTAGTTTTATCTACACAGTACATACAAATGAAAATTTGAACTTCTTTTTTCCACGTTAACTAAGCGCGGGAGAATTCCGTGAAAACTGCAGAGAAATCGTGTGGCATGGCTGATTATGTTCCGATTTATCAAAAATCAGAGCTCTCCGGCATAAACTGTAACATACTGATCACTGTCGGACCACGACCAATCTATTTTTATGCCAATTAGTCTACTGTGGTGTGTGCCTATAAGGACAAGCTAATTTTTCGTTTCGTTCATGTGGAAAGTGTCGTTTTGGTCCAATTAAAAATAAACCGATACAAATTTCTAAAAAAATCGAAAAATAGCGCTAGAGAGCTAAAAAAAAGCAAGCGCACCTTTCGTTTTGTCATTATAGAACATCCTTACAGATTAATAATTACATGTACGTCTTATTTGTCTAAGCGGACGCTAAAACGTCCGCTTAGACGTTTAAAGAAAAATTTGAAAAAAATGCGTGGTTTTCGGCCAAAAAACGCCAAAAAAGACAACTAAAAACGTTCGCTAGACAAACGTCCGCTTAGACAAACTCGACAGTATAAATAATTTCTATATTATTATTTATTTCAAGGTGACAATATTTGCCAATCTCATTTCGAATCTGTTACAGCCTTAGTAAAGCGGGATTCCTCAACAGAATCTGAATTTCCGTCAAGAATGCTAACAATCGCTAGCAAGTTGGTCTCGTAAATTCTTCGAATGATTCTAGATTGCTGCTCTTCTCAAAATTACATTAATCTGCAGACTTCTAAAAGCTGCAAAAAATGGAGGGTTTTGATTTCCCTTTTCGTCATAATAGCGATTATAATCCGGATTCGTAATGATTCACGTGGCGGTTACAATAGATCATACATTATCTATCGATGTTTAATATTCTTTTCAAAACCGCTTCTATCCAGAACTTAACTTCTAGACTCTTGAAATAAAAACTTTTGCGTCTATAAGACATCTAATATTTGCATATTGTCCTTAGTGTTTGGACCAATGTACGCTAATTGAGTTATGTTCCTGACAAATTTTAATGGTGGTGATCACTAATAAGTATCAGAAAGAAAATTTCACAAGTTTGATTTCAAGTTTTCTCTAAAAAATTGAAGAAAATGTGGCATCTGTCAGTCCTTTTATTTCATTACTGCTAGAAAGTATTTTTAGATTTTTAAAAATTATGTATGATTGTTTCGCCTGATTATAAAAAATTATATATAACCGTGTATTTTACTTATTACTTGTGATCATATGATTACGTCACTTTTGCCATTTTTTTCTCTTCACAATTCAACCCACGTTTTCTCGGATCCACAAAAAAGGTCGTTTTTTCACTTTGAGCCAACGGTACATTTATGCTCGTTTTATTACGAACAGTTAATACGACAGTAATAGTTCAGCTTTTGCGCCACGCAAATATTGATTTGGGGCCCACGTTCACTTTGTGCCGATTTTTCAAGTTTGGGATCCCCACTGTCACTTTATCGCGCAGTCACTGTAGTGTCGTAACATTCAGCAGAGCAGCTACTCAGCACCGGTAAACTTTAAGCGCATTTTTAAGTCTGAGTTGGGCGCCATGAGCGCTACAAAATAAATCGCAGATAAGATCTCACCTGGGAATATAAAGGCAAATTACAGTTATCACTTTTGTTAGTAAAAAAAGTAGTCCTTCATATAAAAATCATATTTATATTTGCTACTCGTATAGCCTTCTGAATTGAATTTTTTTTATTTGGAAACTATTTTATTTCTAATTATGTTAGAAGAATAAACGCAGCAACATTACATTTTGGAAAAAATAACTCGTCAAACATTATTATTGATACAAGCAACGTTTGAGTTGCCACTTAAGGGTGCTGGACTCGTTAGAGCTGAAGTCATTTAACTTACGAAATTTAATTAGTGGCGTATTTTCTTGTGCTTTTATCGTTAGCTGAACAGAATAAATGAGCATCTACTCATAAAATCATTTTTAATCTAGTTTAGGAAAGTATTGAGTTCGAACTTCAATTTTGAATTCGTGAAATTTTCAAAAAAATCAAAGCATTATGAAACTTTTCGGGCTTTTTGTCCAAAATGTTTTTTGATTTTTTTTGAATCTGTGAATAAAAGCCAAAAAATGGCCACTTAACTTTTATTATGTCTACATATTTTCTGACTGCGGTTGAAAATGATGATATGTTTAAACAATTAAATGTGCATTTAGTCGACGTTTTTTAGAAAATTATGAAATTTTCTCCGCAAATCAAGCAGGGCAGCAGAAGGGCGGGTTTATATTCTTCACGAGGTTTCAAACGAGGTCACTTAAAACATTATCCAGGATTGCAGTACATTTTACTGTAATTTGGTTATTAATCATTCTCTAGAAAACATTTTCAAAAATGTTACATTTGCTGCGTTAATTGGAATAAAATAGTTTCCAAAATAAAAAAAAAATCAATCAGAAAGGCTATACGAGTAGCAATTATAAATAATGATCTTTTAAATGAAAGGACTAACTTTTACTACCAAAATGTAACTGTAATTTGCTTTTAAATATTCCAGATGAGATCTTATTCTGCGATTTATTTTGTAGAGGCTCAGACATGGCGCCATCCAATCAATCTTAAAAAGGGCAAAAGTGACCGTGGGCCTCCCAACTGATAACTTATTAGATTGCTTAAAAGCGAATCGAGCTTATAGGGAAGAGTTTAACGGTGGCCCCCAGATCTAAAAC
>SCLH01001401.1:0-65553 GCA_004367855.1 Oikopleura vanhoeffeni
GTAGTTTTTATGATTTTACCAAATGAAGTTGATGGATAAAATCCATTGAGTGAAACGTGTATTGGCTTGGAAACAGCGGGAGTGTTAATGTGTTGTGAGATTTTATTTACGTGATATCAATTTATATCCTCATTTATATAGAATAATTAGATAGGGACTCATCTCATTGCTTTTGAAATTATATGACATGACTCAAATATGCCAGAACTTCGATTATTAAGAACAGATATCTTGAAAAGATTAAAAGGTGAGTTGAAATGGTCTGAGTTTATGTGTAGTGTGTTTTTTGTTATGGATATAGAATTTTCAGTTTGTGTTAGTGTCAGTTAAGCGCGCTTAAGATTTTGGCTGTTTTGTTGGACTTCTTCATCATTACAGTAGATAGTGAATATCCTTATTTGATTTAGATTTTTCAGCGTCTATATGCCGTAATTGTAGATATAATTAGAAGATTTGTCCTATATATCATTTTAAAATCAGATATATTTTATAACATTTAAGTTTTCTTTTGTGTTTTTTGCATTTTTAATTATGTGTCTTTTTTTTAATATATACTTTCATATTAAAGAGGGTTTTATTACTTGCAAGTGTTTAATGGATATTGGTTATTTTTTTTTTTGAAGTAAAGTGCCTTATTTTATTTCTTGCTTGGTGCTGGAGAAAAAGAATATATTTTCTGTTGAAATTTAAGTTTTTTGACTATTTTTATCCGGCTGATCAATGTCAATTTAGAGATTTCTTTCGGGCTTCTTTTTCCTTTGGTGTTTTGTTTTCAAATTTATGTGTGCAATTTTATTTGATGTTCGCTTGCTTTGTTTTGCGGAATGGAACTAACTTTGGTCTTCTGGTGCTCTTGTGTCTGTTTGGCTCTCTGCCGCCCCTCTGATTACCATTTGCTTGCCAGGAGCTCAATAAATTTTAAGTTAAGGTTGACGGTTGAGGGTAAGGTTATATAGTTTCATGGAGGTACTTATGGTTTGTGTTTTACGTTTTGTTATTAACGGTTTATTTGGGAATATATTACGTGTTTGGTGTATTCTTGAATAGAGTCTAATGGTAATTCTATTTTGATTTTTTTATTATGTGGTTTTATGATTGTGTATATGATATCCTCGAGTAATGTGCTAGAGATTTCAGCGGTGCTAAATATTGATCGTCAAAATCTATAGTCAAAGCATTATTCTTTCTTGTCGATCCAAGCTAATAGAGTAGTATTTTTTTCAAAGATGCTGTAGTTTTTTACTTGAAATGTGTGCAAAGTTATTTTTTTTAAAGTATTAAAATTAGTCGTGTTGAGTGTATATAAGTAAATTTTTGTTTGTAGTGTTTTGTTTTTAAATATTTTGGACAATTCGTTTGTCTATTCATTCTCGGTATTGTAGCTGGAATTCTATTTGATTTATAGTTATTTATTTTTTTTTTGTATGTGAAAGTCCAAGAAAGCCCAAAATTTCAGCGGCTAAAATGACACTCAAACTGAAATTTATATAAACAGAAATATCAGCATCACTCAGCAAATTCAGTGCAGCTTTTTTAATTTTGATATCTATCTTAATTTTAAAGTTCTGGCACTTTTAAGTTTTGCAATATTATTTGACGGCCTTGCTTTAGCAGAAACTAACTTTGTCCCTGGGCTCTTTTCTCGTGCTCCTCCGGCGCCCCCTGAGCCACTGCTTGCCAGGAGCAAAATTGTAAGTAAGGTGACAGGGTAAGGTTAAATTGAAAGACTAAATTTGTTTTAATTTGTGTTTAAACGGTTTTGGTATATAATATTTGGTAATTCGATAGAGCTGAAAATTCTATTTTGATTTTTTATATTTTTTTATGTGAAAGCCCGAAAAAGTGCTAAATTTCAGCGGCTAAAATGACGTCAAAATTAATATTCAAAGCATTATTCTTTTTTCAGACCAAGCAGAATAAATAGGACTTTTTCAAAAAAAAATAATTTTACTTAATTTGCAAGTTATGTCTCTATTAAAGTTATTAAAAAGCTTAAATTGAAAAAAGGATTTTGTTATATTTTCTGTTTTAAATGATTTGGACAATTCTTTTTTTTCATTCGATAGAGCTGAAAATTCTTTGATTTTATATTTTTGTATGTGAAAGTCCAAAAAAGCCCAGAATGTCAGCGGCTAAAATGACACTCAAACTGAAAAGTATATTAACAGAAATATCAGCATCACTCAGCAAATTCAGTGCAGCTTTTTAAATTTTGATATCTATCTTAAATTTCGAGTTCTGGCACTTTTGAGTTATGTCAAATATAATTTTATTCAATGAGTGAGTCCCCTAATTAGTGATTTTTGTCTAATTGATCANACTTAAATCAGTGTATCAAAAATATATTTTCTGTGCGTGGAACTACCTTTCATTTTAAGAATCCGTTTGATATAAGTCAATAAAAGTTATTTTCATTCAATGCAGAGTTTTGCGACGTTTGTTTTTTATTAAGCCATATAAATGAACCGTTTTCCGTGGTCAACTTGCGAGAGATTGCTAAAGGCAATTATATTATGGCCCTCTTACAGTATCTGCGCTTTCACTAGACGATTGAGTGCACGTGAAAGAAAAAAAAATTAAATGATGGATTATCGTTTAGGTGACAATTGCAAATGCCGGAAGCGAGGTGAAAATATACTTTGTTGATTATTTTTCATTACTTCAGGCATTAAATTTTTTTGATTTTTAAATGGATTGCGGATTTTCATCGTCAGAGCGCTTTAATTCTACTAGCCTAATAATTTGAAGTTTAAACACGAATCTCGAGAAATAATAACTTATTAATTTTAGGACTTATGAAGTGAAAGAAGAAAGCACTTACTTTTTTTATAGAGAAAAAAAATAGCGGCTAATGCAATTTTTGTCTTATTTTGGCGAGAGAAAAAAAAATAGTTATGACAAAACAAAACAAAACCAAAAAGAACAATAAAAAATACTGAAAAAGGTTCTATGCAGCCTACGATTTTTACCAAGATTTAATTTCATCCGAGTCAGCCGAAAACCATTGTGATTTTATATGTCGTTTTTGATTTTTTTATTTTTTTATTAAAATTTTTCTCATTTTTGGGTTTCTTTTGGAAACACCCTAATGTTATTGTCCAGTAACCCTTCTTTTGCTGGCCGATCTGAAGGGCCAAATACTGCGGCGGGGCAAGACCGGATTTTTTCGTTTCGTAGAAATTGTTCTTTTTCTGAGACTTTATGCGCGATTTCAAATGTGCCTTTCATTCAATTAAAATCCAGACTGGCAATGCGCTTAGATTTTGGTTAGTGATTAAGGTTGTCACTATTTATAACATGATAGCAGTTTGCCCGAATCACATCTAGTTCTTGGGTCTATAGATTCTACAATACAATTTTCGGGAGCGTTGGTGAGTTTGAGGTAGGCCCTTCCGAGTTTTGCGAATAGGAAGAGCGGCAGGGCATGTCACTGGTTTGTAAATAACAGCCCAGTAGGCAGTAGATTTTTCGCTTTTCGTTTCCTGGACCAATAAAGAGCGATATGTTTTAAGGCTATTGGTTTGCTCATCGAGCTCAGGCTGCTCTACGATTTTATCCATCTCTTTAATTATATCAACGTGTTTTCTACACTGATTTGAGTACTTCATTTAATGGGATATGTTAACTTTTTAGTTTTATTTTCACAGTGAGCTGAATGAAATATTTCCTTATTTTCGATACCGTACTCTGCACCAAATATTTGTTCTCACTGTTCCGCTAGTCAGAGTCGCTTGAAAATATTCTCCAAGGAAGATTCACCAGAAATAATTTGTTTAAGCATCCACTTTATCAACGAAAGTGTTGCCAACCATGAAGAAGAAGTTTTTTGACGTTATCCACATCATTTTTCAGCATACTTTTCTTTGATGTTTTTCTATTTTTGTCGATAGCAGAAAATTGCTTAATTTGGCTTTGTTCAAGACCGTCAATGTGTGTTGTCATTTGTTGGGCTTTTTTCCAGATTTTTGCCTAATTTTTCAGTGTCAATATTTGTCTCGTTACATTAGGTACTTAAATAACTTATAAAGTATTTTTCGTTTGGAATCGCATTGAGTTGATTTCTAAATTCAGGAATTTGAAATTATTTCCGCATCTTGCCCATTTTAGCAGAATGTCGTGAGGTGTCAACGTAAAGATGAGATGACTTCAAGGTGAGTGCATTCAAGGGACAGGTTCATGTTTTGAAAAAATAGTAACCATTTTCTTCGAAAATTTTCAGACCGCTTTTCTTGAGAATATTATTGAGTCACCCCAGCATAGCTCGAAAATTGAATTGTGTCTAGTCGAAGCTGCGGAAACGTTTGGATAGAGCCAGATTCTGTTGAAGGATTAAATCGGCTAATTCTTTTCGGAAGTTCTGTTATTCTTTGGTGAAATCATATCTTTTTGATTTCTTCATAAGAATTATTGTGAAAGGGCTGAAAATACGTCAAGCATGAGAACGAGATCTCCATAAGTGTCATCAAATTTCTTGCGACAGATATTTTTTGAATTCAGCTTCAAAATTTACAATTTTTCGTGTTTCAGAGTTAGTCATAACGTCATTAGTTGTTCGTTTCTGTCGATTCGTTAATCTATTTTTCCAGAGTTTGTTATAAAAATTCTCAGGTGTGAGTTTCTTTCAATCAAAAGGGGCCGGCAATTTTTTGGTTTAAAATCGGATTTCTCTTCTTGAACTCCTGATTTATACTTTTGAGACATCAATCCGCTAATTTCAGTGAAAGTTCTTTTCGTTGCAAATGACGGAAAGTGTTACAATTTTTCAAGAATGGTATGGATTGTTTTTTCAACCCCAAGTCGTCAGAGTAGTAAAATTCAGCACCTTTGAATGGGCGGAGGAAAATTATGAGTCCGGCATTTAATTTCGCCGCGATATACCTAACTTCTATATTTTTTATAATAGTTTGAGTGTCATTTTTTTTTCAAAATCGGGTTCTGGAGGTTTTACATTTGCGCATAAATTAGCTTAGTAAAACATGAAACAGGCGTCCCGTTTGGCCAAAAAGTTGTTCACAAAAGTCATGTGTTGAATTGCACGCTTTTTATGGAAATGCCAGTTGAATCTTCGATTTTCGGTTTTTTTCAATTTGGCGCGGAGGATAATGTCGACTATACCGTAGTTGATCCAAAAAAGAATCGAATGTGCCTCAGTTTGAGTAGTCGATGGGACGGGCAAAATTTTAATCCAATTTTCTTTTCGATTGCCTTGTAGCCGTATTATTGAATATCGAAGATTTTTCCAGTAGAAATTTGAAAAAAATTGAAGGATATTTGCAATCTTCAAAATGATATTCAAGCTCGTTTCTCGCCAAAAGTAAGTTTCTTCAAAGTTGCTAGCTGACTAAAATAGAAAAATTTATATTAAAAATTATTTTATAAAGAATAGTTAGATGAGGCTTTGTTGACCCGAACCAATCCAGAGCGCGACTTGGTTTAGCAATTAAAGAGGCGTTTTAATCTCCCCGGGAAACACTCCAGAAACAAAAAAACATTCGGTATAATTTTTAAAAAGAATGATGAGATGCTCTAAAAGAGCCCTATTTAGAACAGGTTATATTTTAAATACAGAATTTTTGTTTAGTAAAATGTCGCTCTTTACTGGTAAGTGTATTTAAACTCGCCATGTTTGTTAAATGGATACCAGTTTTTTTAAAATTTCTGTTACCGGAAATTTTTATTAACTTCTCTGTATCTAATCACAGTAATGTTTCCTAAAAATTTCACTTAGTTTAATGGTAGGATACGATGGGCCTGCATTTGTCAAAAGGCACTTTATTTTCGAAAAAATTGTCTGTAATACTAAAAAGTTTATATTTATTCACTGTGCGGCGAATATCAAGATTCCTATTATATTTTCTACATTTTGGCCGGCACAGCGTTCTACAGGATGCCTCGGCTTTTTTTAAATGTGCTTTTTTTGAAGGGATGTTTGCAGAGACACGTTTATAGCAAATTTAAAATAATGCACCGCCTGTTTCTCAGGTTTTGAAGCTGTAAGTGCCGAGTTTCCTCGTCACAAATTTTCTGGCAAATTGTTGATAAAACTAATGTACTACCAAAAATATGAGCCAGGTGGCTCTGAAAACCTGCGATTGTCCGATTGTTCGCAATTTACCCAGGAAATTTTCATGGCGCGTGTAAACGCGCTTTTATTTAAAAAAGAATTTATTACGGTATGTCTTGTGATACATAGAAAGTTTTGAAAAGCTTCATTGGCAAGTTGCCCATCTTTTGTACCAGCAGGGCAGAAGAAGGTTAAAAAGGTCAGTTTGTAATGAGTCCATGAAAACGTTGTTTAGTCTATTAACTAGTAGGTAAATCATGTAGATAAAGGCATTTTTGAAACCAAAAACCCCCTAATAGTTCACTATTGTGAAATTGGACGCCCTTATTTCCTCCGTATGTTTTACGTGAATAACTTTTAAAGAAGTTTTTTTATTTTGCATAATTCATTTTTTTAAATTTTGCGAATTTCGTAGAATACCATTTTTTATTTAAATGAGGCTGGTTGTCCATGCCGTGCTGAAGTACCTGTTACAAAGGTATTATAAAGCCTAATAATTGGATTTTCCTCCCCATAACTACGCATCGTGAGAATTTTATTGGACGCTGACATTATTTTTTCTCAATGTGTTTTCAACTGGGAGGTTCAAACTACTAATTTTTATTTCTGCCTATCTGATTCCTAGATATAAAGATCATCGACGAGTTCAAGGGGTTTCACCCTTAATTCATAATTTGTTGTAATCGGCCAATTACCTGCTTGATGAAGCCCTGTTGTTTTTCTTTTGCTATAGAGGTGTCGATATTTTCCAAGGCAATTTGCATTTCTTCAAAACATCGTTGATTGGTTTTTCGATTACAGTTTCGTCATCTCCACGTATCGTGTATACCTATATCATCGGCGTAACATGTGAAAAGTATATTCGGCAAAATTTACGCTCGACGCTCCGAGCGCCCCATTAAAAACCCCGCGAAAAGAAGAATTGGCCCACTGCGCTGCCTTGCCGGGAACGCCGGATTTGAAATCACCGCAGAGTGCTGCGTTTCCGCGCCCCTTTTGGACATAATAAAATGCACGATTTTTTAGAAAAGATTCAACCACTCATAAGTTTTTTGAACCTGTAAAATTGAAAAAGTGATTCAAGAATAAGAACGTGTGATGGCGCTCCGGGGGAAGGGGGGCCAATTTGGCACAATCAATTAGAGATTAACAACATAATTTAATTTTTGTAGTTACCGCTATAGTTAGTCATGTCAGTGGACTGCGGTTGAACAAGAATGGGATGAACCGGGAAACCGTTGCTGATTTTTGTGGACAAGCTCTATATTTTTCAATATAAAGCATTGAAATGGGAACTTGCTATTTTCCAGCAAGTCCCAATACGTCGCCTACTGATATGGGCGCCAGGCTTTGTATAAGTATTGGTCCGACCCTTTTTCCGGAATTGGGGTCACTCGAAATATTTTCCAAAAGTTTATGGTACGTTACCTTTTAAAAGAGAGTTATTATTAATTTCGACCATAATTTTTTTGTAATTGACCGTCAGGGCACCCAGAAATCTCTTAGTTAGACCACTTCTCCTCTTGAGTTATTTTTGCAAGTTTTGAGCCGCTGCTAATAATGAGAAGCGTCATCCTTCCCTCCCATTTAATTAGGTTGAAATTGAAAAATTGCGTGTATTTGAATCGTTTTTCGCACAACGCGCGAGTTGTTAAAAAACCTTCTTTGTCGATATTTATTTTGCTTTGCCTGAAGGCGCGAAAAACCATCGCAATAGGTGTCCGCAACATGACACTCCGGTTGAGTTTACTTTTTGTCCTTTATTAAGACGGCCTGTTTATTTTGAAAAATTCCTGGTCATCATAAATCAACCCCCATTAGCGTTGTAAGAGTTGATACTACTGTTCAAACTTCACTTAATTTATGGACAACTTTGCGGCTTCGTTGAAGGCCGATTTAGTGTTATTCATACATCGGGGTTTTTCCAATTTTTTCGCCCTACGCATAAGAAGTTCATTTTATCCTCCAATCAAGCGTTGTTGTGGAGGGATAGTTTTAAAAAACCGATTTCTGAAGTTCTACAATTCTCTCCCGGCTCGGTTTGAGATCAACCAGCTTCTCAAAGAGGCAGTTTAGTTCTATATCTCGATCATTACCCGCTTAAATTTTTATTCTTCAAGAAGCCTTTCTTAAAAACTCCCAACATTTATCAGGAAATTGTTGTATATTTGTTCTTCCAAGGCGCGTTACGCTTTTGAAGCTCATTGCTTTTAATCTGGGCAAAGTTTAGGTCAAAAATTTATTATCCCCTTTTGTGTCCTAAGTTGCCCATCCGCAGTAGTCTTATTTTCATCGGCCAGCGTTCAAATTGAAAAAAGCCATCAAGTTTTACTGTATTTAACAAAAACTCCATCAATCGGTGGATTGATAAAACTTATTGGCCTTTTTGTTGAACCTGCGGTAGCTACTTTTTGACCATGTTTTTTGTACCCAGAAAGGCTATCGAGTTAAATTTGTTAATTTTTGTTGGAAAAGTTTTTTATCGCGTCTTATCAAAGTGGACGTTTTAAAATCTCCCGCTTATAAATGAAGCAGTTATTTTCGGAATCCACTGCATTTTTTTTAAGTTTCGTGAAAAATGATTTAATGTTCTCGTTAATATATTGTATATTTCAAGATCCGTCACGGTGGTATACGGACGTTGAAAAAATATTTTTAAATGTTCGTGCGAGAAAAAATATTTTTTGTAAAAAATTTAGGCACTTCAAATTGTTTTAATGAAACTTTGTCAGTTCTTCTTTTCCATAATGGCCATTATAACATTTGCCCTTTTTGTCGCCGGAACCATGGTAAATTTTAAAGCCTGCAGTTTGTAATTAAAATCTATATCCGCTATGTTGAGATGCAGCTCATTTAATAGAAAAATTGCGGTGTTATTTATAGATTTTTGCGTCAGTTTGTCAAGTTTAGTTGGGTTTGCTCGGTTTTAGATTGCCTATTCAAAAAGTTCAAGATTTGTTTAAATTTCGATTTTTTATTCTGAATTGTACAAACAGGAGGGGCTTAATTATGCAATTTATAAGGATTTCGTCATCGAGAATATCGATTGGGGAATTTCGTGACTGCTGGAGTAAGATTATTTTGCTCTTTGTTCTTGAAATTTTTTTAAAACAGGATTCTTTAAAAGGACGTGAATACCCATGGCTCTTTTGATTAGTACATGGATTTATCCACCATTTTATCATAGAGTTCATAGACAGTCGCAGTGATTCTAAATCATTGCGAATGTCATTAGAAAAACGATTCCTCCCCGAACCCTTAATTTCACGATGTCCATGTTCGGTGACACCAGTCTGCAAAAGTTCGTCCAGGGTGGCAACAGAGGGGTCGAAGAGTCTGCATCATCGGGGCTTATGTTACCGTTTATCGGATATAAATACTTTTTATTTATCGCGTTTCAAAGTCAACACTTATATTATGATGGTACAGCTCGTTGTTAAGCTAGCATAAAATTCCATCAATATCAATGTTATGCTCATCTTCTACATTCAGTTCAAAATTTTGGAATAAGTACGATTTTTCTCAGTATCATTTTCAAGCTGAATAAAAAATTGAGAAAAGTTTTTCATGCAAAGTTTGAATGCTTTTGTAGCATAGTAGTCATATGTGCTAGAAATATCGTTGAAAAATTTTGAGAGAAATTTTTCGAACTGTCATATGACTTTTTAGAATTTCGAATATTCAGAGTTCTCACTTTTGATGGGCGACATATTACATTTCGAGACTTCACAAGTAGTTTGATTCGAAAGAGGGAAAATATTTTTTCAATTTCTTTCTGGTTTTTTTTTAATAGCGTTAGCCGCTGTAGATAAGCGCGAGTCAAAAATTGACTTATTTGAAAATATCCCGTGACTTTTGATTGCTTAAAAGGGTTTTACGATTTTTTTAGGTTATTCATAATTGGTCGATTAAGATTTGTTACAATTCTTGAGCTGTCGGTTTTTGCAATATCTTTTGGATTTAAGTCGGATAAGTCTGCAGAATTTAAGACTTTGCTAGAAGGAAAATATTGTTAGTCGACTTTTTTTTTTGTTGTTAAAGGTTTTTCTCCTATGAGGTTTTTTGAAGGTTTTTAATTATTTTTCTACCGAAAATTTTGAAAAATTTGTATCCACGACGGAATAAAAAAGTGGATAAATCCGGTGAAAGAGCTACCGTTTTTGCTACAATTAATTTGGTGGTTCATTTTGTAGTCTATTTTATTACTAACAATTTTTAATTCTGACGCGAGTTTTTTGCGAAGGGTTGACATCTTATTTGAGTTGGTGAGGCATTTTTTTAGAATTGACATACGGCTTGGAAAATACGGAAAGCACATGGAAAAAATACGCGGTGTGAGGATACGATTGGACAGGGTTTTTTTCATTTTGATGATTAGATCAGTTCATGAATTTGTGCCTAGAAATGATAATAATTTACATCTTAATCGGTTTTGCGATAATTAGTTCCGTACTGAAAATTGGAGATTTTTTTCCAATATCGGTATTTTCGATTCACGTTTAAACTTTTATGTCCGTGAAAAAGCCACTGCAAAATTTGGTTCAAGTATTTTTCGAAACAATTTTTGGTGATAGTTTATAAAAAGAAGTGTCATATAGCATATCTCGATTTGTAAAGTCATATTGTTTAGCTTTCGGAAAAGATTTAAAAAGGGCTGATTTGACTTTTTAACGATTAATTGTGTCAATTAATCATAATAGTTGTCGTTAGAATTAAAATTTGAAAAAATACCGATTGAAATTGGAACTTAAGGTGGAAGCACGTAGTTTTGATCTAGCCGAAACTTTCTTAACATTCGAAATTCGCGACAATTTAATTTTCCAATTAAAACCAACGCCATTTTCTCGTTAATTCTGGTTTTAGTATCAAGACTTTTTCGAGTCATCTTTGATCCAGCGGTTTTGATCCATTCCAAACAGCGGCCATGCTTAATGACAGGAAATTATACAGCCGGCTGAGCCCTTAGCGGCTTTTATCTCCTGAATGAAGACTGGACTCAAATTAATAATTCTTTGGAAATTTGAGGATAGTCTTTAATGCTAGAGTTCAAGGCTTGCTTTGTGTAATCCAGGGTTCCAGTCAGGATTGCTTAAGTTTTGTATCCTTCAAAACCATCGATTCTTGATGAATTTCAATTATTAAAGTTCTTTGGCGTTAATAACAAAGAGATCCATATCCACTCAGAAAGTCTGTCCTGGGAGTATCTGAAAAAGTTTTCAAGATGTATTTGACGGACTTCTGGCTTGGCGTTGTTCTAGTAGTCAGAAAATCATTAAGTAAATTTTGTTGTATAGGTATTCCCTTACCAGTTGGTCCTAAACCTGACCCTTGCTTTTGATTTTTTGGCTGCAATTTCGACGATTATCGGCATTTTGAAGTGGGGTAGCTTCAGCCAATTAATTTTTTCCAGTGCCCGGTAAATTTTCCGTTTATTGGAGATTTTTGGCTAGCATTCGGAGCATTTATTTGGCTTTCAGCCCCTTCACGGTTTTCCAAACCAATTTCAGGCTTAGGGGGTCAGCTAGCTTTCAAGTTACTCGGAGGATTTTCCGGTTCAGGAATCCTTGATTCAGGGGGTCAGTGCCAAAGTCGCCATCATGATTTGTGGAGCCAATTTCTCAGAAATTCGTTCTTTTTGGGGTTTCATTGAGGTTGGCCGAAGGTCCGGGAGAGCTTGTAGTAAGAAGTCCAATCAAGTGGACTGACATTTCTATTGACCCATCTTTCTCCAGGGGCAGTTGGCTGCTTGATCTTGCTCCATGGCGGTCACTATCTTC
Organism: Oikopleura vanhoeffeni; assembly: GCA_004367855.1. Taxonomy (NCBI): domain Eukaryota; kingdom Metazoa; phylum Chordata; class Appendicularia; order Copelata; family Oikopleuridae; genus Oikopleura; species Oikopleura vanhoeffeni. Next base: position 11,842 of record SCLH01001401.1, read on the forward strand.
CCACTAATTTTTTCTATTCTTTGCTAAAATCGTCATTCAGTTATCATAAATAATCAGTAGCTTCATCGATTAGTTTGATTTTTGTGTCCAGCTTGTCGTTATTGATTTCAGGTTAAACGCTGGGCATATTTATTAGGTCTTTGACCTGACGAACTCTTCGGTACATAGTGTTAACTTGCACGGTTGTTCTAAAAGCTCTTGTTGCCTAGATATGGTGGGACGACTTGCAAAATTTGACTTTGTTCGCGTAGTTTCTTGATGTTTTACAATATCATTAACTACTAACGTTTGGCACCAACGATGTCGTATTGTTGCGTCCAATTTTGTGGACTTCGAGCACAAATTGCTCCCTGATCCATCCGTAATTGACGTATGTTTCTATCATTTCTGAATAATCAGTTCTTGTGAAGTGCCAATTGGCACAGATGTTTTTATTGCAGATCTGTTGGGCCACTATTTGCGTGAGCCGAAGTATCATCACGTTAGGTCGCGTTATTTGCTTTTGACCATGGGACTTTTTTTGGATGTCCATTTTTTTAAAACAAACTTTTTTTTCCGTCTAAATAAAGATTTTTTAGGTCTTCACCATTTAGAGGTTTGTTTTTTCCCGATTTCACCCGCTGATCAGAATTCTTTCTTTGTTAAGTTTCACGAATTGTGTCAGCATTTCAGCGTCCAAATTCTGCATCAGGGACGGACGAAAAGGTCCTTAGACCAAAAATAATCGAGACGCGCTCATGCGCGTTGCTGAATGTTGATCTGAATTTACTCAGTGAATTTAAACCCTCAGTAAAAAAGCCGTGTTGTCAAATCCAAAAAACGTTTGGACACACAGTTTCGCATCAGTCCATTTCATAGATGATTCTATCAAAATGGGTTTTTTGCCCTTAAAGTTCGCATTCCTCTTTTTTAACTTCTTCACTCTATAAAATTGTAGTTCCCAAGTTCTTTTAGAGTCATTTTCCCAAGGGTTGCGTTTTCAAGGTCGGCCTGACCATGAAGTCACGATAGTTCTTTTTTTTTGGAGTTAATGAACTCGAAGGATTGGTCATATTCAAGAAGCCCAGTGCGGCGGTGATGGAAGGGGGCATGTCCATATTTGTAATTTGTACATTTTATCAGACCGTGTCGACAAGTCCTGGATTTCGAAAGTGCGAATTTTAAGATATTCCCACTTTTAGAGTATAAAAAGTGACTTCACTGCAAAAATTCCGCGATTTTCGGAGAGTCGCAATTTAATAGTCACGTGGTTGGGCGGGTCGAATGCATCTCATGCATTGGTATTGTTGATATTCTTGGTGTCCAGCCGAAGAAAATTGTGTGAGTCAGATTTTCGTTGGACATATCGTTCGTCAATAAACAATCAGTTCGATTCTAGTTCCCTATTTGTGGCCAAATTCTAACGTGGGCCGGTATGGGAAATCTTCATGAATACGAAATTTTATAGTTTTTCATTTTGTCGCTTTTTTTCTGATCACGGGTTGAAGCGGACATTGAAGAACGGTCCACGGCCACGCGCCACGCCCGCGATTTCCTACAATTTGTAGTTTGCTACGATGATTATTGAGGTGGTAAAAATATTTTTTCATTAAATTTTTTGAAATTATATCTGTGATTTATCTCTTGCTTAGGTTGATAAGAGTATGATAGTTACCGGTAACAATGAATAATTTTTGTATTTTCCATATATTGAATGCGTTAGGAAATACGAGAGTGAGAAGCAAAAAAATGCAGGAAATTAAGTATCTTTCCTTGAAACGGGTTTTAACAACGTATTTGGTTTTTTAAATCCCATTCATTGTCATAATTTTTATTTTATTTATTATTGAACAACCCTATCGATGGAAATTTCAAACGATTTTTTTATTATTCAAGAATTTACCACGATTATGCGGAGAGACGATTTTTTTCATGCTGATTATTTACTCCATTGTTGCGGCGAAGTCATCATGAAAGTTACGATAGTGAGCGTCCCTATTTGGAGTGTCCGGTTCATTTGAACGAACTTTTCCCGGTATTTGATTTCGATCTTTCGGATTTTGCAGAAGCGGATGGGAATCATTTACAATTCCGAACGGGAATTCTGATTATTTACTGAGCGTGGCAAATGAATTTCGATTCGTCATTTTCACTTGAGTATCCTCCAGTCACTTTTGCGACTGTTCCTGGACCGTTTAACCGATTGTTTCGGCGTTCATCCAGTACGATTTTCACGACGATCAATATTCATCAGGATATATCGCGTGAGGTACTTCAGTTTTGACATTTCCAGGTTCCTAGCGAAAGTTTTGATTTATGGATGAAGATTCATGAATACGCTGGGCTTGAATTTATTTTTGCCGGTGATAGTCATGATAACGATTAGTTGAGGAGACGCATTTTAATTTATTTTGAAAAGCGTGTTTAAAAATTGAGGTCAATCTTAGTTTGTTACTACTTGGGGTAAATTGGATTAGGATTTGTTGCCTGGTGACACCCGGATTTCGTTTTTTTGCTATAAATTGCGCCTGCAGTATTTATCTCAATTAGACTAATGCTTGTAATTATCGGTTATTAGGTTTGTGAGATGTGTTACTGTAAACGATAAATTTTGATTAATTTTGGCAGCGGTTTGCTGGCCCAAGCTGTAATTTCGTGTTTTATTTAAAATTAATGTAGGTTATGTTATTTTCAGAAATGCAGTAATAATTTTTACGACTTTTTTATAATTTTTTTGACGATTGGCAGCGGTTTGCTTGGCAAGCAGAAAATCAGTATTTTTAGTTTATTTTATCAGTGTAGGGTTTCTGTTTTTGTTCTTATTATTATTAAGAATAGACAGGGATCTACGATTTTTTATCTAAATTTTTTTTTTCAAGCGTTTTTGCCAGCAGTTTGCTGGCAAGTTCGACCAATACGTATAATTTAAATTTTTGTCTGTTTATTCACAAATTAAACGTAGAAGATTAAAAAATCACCAAAATAAAAGATCAGAAATTTCCAAATATTATCGGTTTATATAATTTGACGAATTTGGCAGCGCGTTTGCAGGGGGATGCAAAGTTGAATTTAGAAGCGTTCATTTATTTATGATTCTATTACTTACACCAAGACAGTAGCAGCAGGAATTTTTATGATTTTATAACTACACAAGACAGCAGCAGCAGGAAGCTTATGGGTAGCAAAAACACGATTTATAATACGATTTTTATTATGACGATGGAACGATTCAAAGGTAAAGACGATCAACTTCGTGCTAATCTTATGTTTTAAACGATTATTAGTTTTAGAATAATCTTTGAGAAATTCTAGCAGCTAGGCCGATAGCCTGCCGAATAAGCGATAAACGATAGCCTTATGTTTTAGCGGGAGAGGAAGTATTGAGAGAAAAATAATAATATATTTTTAATATAATAATTATTTTCTTTTTTATAACTTATATATAATGTACCTTGGGAGTTTTTTCACGGGAATTTCTTGGATGAAGTCGCGATAAAACTCTTTTCCAGATTAAGTAGGGTATTGAGGTGGTTTTGATAAAATTGATTTCTGTGTAGTCTCTAACTGGCAGGATGAGTTCCTTTATTATTATTTTTTTAAAAAGTTCAAATTTTTTTCGTCATTTTTATAAGTACGGGACAAAAAAACAATATCGCCACGAATAATTCGCAAGAAAAAAATCATTTTTTTTAAAAATAGGTGTTCGCACCTTGGGCTAACAAAAACGCGGGAAAGAATTGGTTCGGACCATAAACTCTTTATTATTCAAAAATAAAATAAAAAAATCATTTTTTTCTCTTTATACGCTTGTCCCAATGCTTAAATTTTAAGTGAATAAAGATGATGGAACCGCCAATCAGAAGTAAGGTTGTTCTGAGCACTATGTTTTGGTGGGTTTTAACGTCTTATGTATTCATCATGCTGACCACTATTAATTTCGCTTCAATTATTTTTAATTTTTCAAAATTTAATGGGATTAAGACTATCCTCCGGATAGTAATAAAAAAAATCATGCCATTCAATTGTTCGTCAAAGTTTATTTAGTTAGACCGATTATTGTTTTATTGTGTCAAAAGAAAGTTAAATGCCAGTTAAAAATTCTCGATTATTATATTATTAAGATGTTATTGTTTCACCTTAAATCGAAAACAAGATCCAAGAAATGTAAATATCATCGATACTTTGAAACCCTGCACTTAATTCAATTAAATTTGTTTAATATTAGTCTTTTTCTCGATGAACCCCTTAACTAAAAACCAATTAAAACAAGCAAGCGCAATTTGCGAACATCGAGCAAATTTCCCAAAGGAAGTAAACAAACATAAAGGAAAACCAACGTATTGCTTAGCGAGAAAATATACATCACGCAATACCCATCTGATGTTTTCGGACCACAAACTCTTTATTTAATTCAAATAACTTAGACTTGAGTCGGCTTTGCCCTCCCCAAACTAAATTATTTGGTATAAATAGGCCTCATAAATTTTTTTACCAAACATTTCACCGTAAAAAACTGTCCTAGCCTGAAGTTTCAAACTTTATAGGACCTTTTTACCGGTTGCTTCATTTTTTGATTCGGGGAGCCTAGATAAAATAATAGCCATCATATATTTATCACTTAGATTAAATTATTTCTTTTGTTTACATTTTCAACGATAAAATTAATCAAATCAAGCAAAAATAAATTTCTTTTAATTCAAAATAAATGTAAATTATTATTCTTATTGGCCTTTTTTTTCAATTTTAGGAAAGTATTTGAAGTTTACATACTTTCCTTATAAGAAAAAATTTGCCATCAATATTATCATTAAGTTGTTTTCTAAATTTGTCAACGATCAAATAAATTAATCGAGCTAACATTTATCTCCTATTTTAATTTTCACTATTTATATTATTTTAAATGTAAAGTTTAACAAGAATTAAACTGTAATAGTTAACTTCCTATATAGTCTTTTACGGCCACGCTGTGCAACATGACCCGTTGATCGCCAATTAAGACTTATCTATCATCTGAACTTATACAAAGTAATGAGTCGACTATTTTAAATAATTGACGGTTTGTGCGTTTTTTTTCCAAAAATTTTTTTTTATTACAGTACTTATTTTTTGCAAAAAAAGTTTAAATCATCAAAAAAAAACTTGGAGCAAAATCAGGGAAAAAAAATCTATGACTTTTTTCCCATCACAATCATAGCCCGAAAATGATCACGTGACCGTATATTCAAAGAATAAAGGTTGGCAAAAATAGAATTTTTTTTTCAAAATTACTTATATCAATTTTTGAAAAGTAGTTTGAAGTGGTTCTTTAGAAGTTTTAAAGACTTTTCTTATTACATCAAAGACCGAAAACGATTCACGTGACCTTTAAATCAGGAAATAAAGGTTTTGGGTCAAGGTACATAACATACTAGGCAGCAGATTTAGCCGACAAATTTTCTTGGGGATGATAAACATCTAATTTTCAGAGTTTTAACATAATGTATCTTCCCACAAAAAAGTTCACGTGATCTTATTTTCAAGAAATTTAAGGAAAAATATATGACTATTCCACCTTGTTTTTGAATTTATTTCGTCACGTGATTATTTGGACTTAACCGTAATGAGAAAAACATCTTCGAAAATATTTGAAGTTGACCCTGGAATGTTTTGGCGTGTAATTTGAGTACTTTTTCAAAATACCGTATAATTGTTAAACCGTATATACCAAATAACCCGTAAAATTTCCAAGTCATCGTTAGAGACTCGTAAGTACCCTCAAAAAAAATAGCGGAAGAGCCGACCTTTCTCATGAACAATAATAGCAACTATGGTCAATTATGTACTGTCGCAGAGAACAACATTTCTCCTTGTGGAAATCTCAAAATTTTGACTATTTTTTTTGCTCATCTAGCTAACCGTTTCATTTTGAGGTTACTGACAAACTCATACGATGAACTATAAATTTGGCCTTTGGAACTTTGTCATTCAAAATAGTTCTTTTTTATTTTTTAAGGAGCTGATTTTTTGTAAAATTTAATTTGAAAACATGCAATTTGTTGCAGTTCAGCAAAACCAAAATTGGTTGAAGGTTTGATACTTGGAAAAATTGAAAACGTCAAAATTTACGCCTTAAATGAGTATCAATTTATGCCCTTAATTGTGTGAATCGGGCTAAAGCAGAGACGATTTTTATATTTTCTTATCGCTATTTGATGCCTCAAAACAACCGCCCCGTTTTTCTCCACATTGTTCTTTTGATAAGATTGTAGGCAAATTATCCATAAATTACCCTATAATCATGTGAAAATTATATATTAATAATGAAACGAAGGTTATTTACGCTGATTTAAACACCGTTGGTTCACCGTGACCGTGAAAAGACTGTCGAGTTCCAGAAGTTGTTTCTGGATTGCTAGAGTTAAGTATCTCAAATTATACTTGAATAAAACACTTTTAATTAAAATTGAATTCAAGTTTGAACTTTTTTCGCCTGTTCAAAAAAGTGCCCAGAAAAAAAATGAAAAAAAACTTTGAGACGAAATTGTTCAAATTCAGAATTAGTTTCCTTGCTGCACCTGAGTGAATAAACAATTGCCCCGATCGTGACTTCTGTTTCATTTAGTTATATATGCTTAACTTGAGTCATAAATGTATTCCTACAGTTAACTTTTTTCGAAAGTTTTCGTGTAGTCTGCCAAGGCATATGAACTTATATATCTTGTTCCAATCCCCTCGAATAAAAAAGATTTTGTATTGTACAATGCGTATTGACCAACAACGTTGAACAATAAAAAATAGTTTTTGATTCAAAGGAAGGTTGAACAGGATATACCAGCTAAGGGCGCGCATAACATTTTGATCAAGCGAAAAAAAAAAAAAATAAGACCCAAAAAACTAATCCTTCTTAATCCCTCGCCACCGTTTCGTAACTATTGATGATCCCTCTTTTCGAAATTTAAAAACTATACCAAGTTGTATTCAAAATATTATGACTATTTAGCTGGCAATATATTCACATTAGTGCGGAGCAGTGTGGATATTCAAAAAAGCTTTTGGATTGGACTTTCAGGGAAATTAATTGCCTCATCTAGTTATTCCGCATAATCAAGAATTATGATCAATAGCCAAACCGATAATCATTCTTTGAATATGAAACTTTTGTTTAGAACTTTACTTCCCAAAAATTCCAATTCTTACGCTTTTCAAAGCTTCCAGGGGTAACGTTTGTTTCTGCTATCATAATTTATTTCCAAAGTCAGTTCATTATCCTGATTAGCATATTTTTAAACGGCTCAATTTTATCGCGAAATCTCAAAGCCGGTTAGATCTGATAAATTTCGTAATCTGAAAATGATCAAAAAGCCACATCGTTGCATTATGTGGGTGATTTCTTTCAGTTTTCGATGTCCCGCAATCACGAATTCATAATATACCGCCTTAATGAATTGGAGGGGGGGTTTTAAATTCAGACAATTTCCTTTTGGCTCAAACAAAATAAAACTCAAGCTTAACTTCGTTGGTGTTAGGAAGATGACGAGGTTCCACTTTGCACGGGAAAACCTTCTATGTGGGAATTTAGCGAAAACCGCTTATTCAGATACAAAAATTTATATTTGGACTTCAGGTATGGATCAGATTTTTTATAAGTTTTTTTTGTATTGTATACACTTCTTACAATAAGCAAACCAAGAAGGACCTAAGCCAAAACATGATAAAACTATCTCCACCAAAACCTAAAAAGAAATCCCACCGATGTGATAGTACACACCTGCACCTTTAGTGTTTCATATCAAAACAAGTGTATGCTAATCATGAAAAAATGCTTGATCTCAAAAAACGCATTTTTCGATTTTTCGAGACAATTTTTATGGGCCTTTAATTTTACTGGAAACTATTCAGGCCTCCCCCCTACAAAAGTTCCAATTTTAGATATACAAAGCCTGAGTTATTTCCGGTTTACTTACGTTTTCTTTCGTCCGCCGGGTAAGACAGTCAAGCGGCCGGACGATAAAAAACGATGTTTCAAAACAACAAAAGATTTTTGACGCGTTTTTTGTGGACGAAAAAAACATCTTCATTTTAAAAAAAGGGTCTCGAAATATCAACTCTAAGATTTTAAAATCCACTTACAACTTGTTCCGAGAAAAAGACCAACCGATTAAAAAATAAAGCTTGACATTAATCTGCTGAAAGATGGGTCATTTGATTCACATGCACTTCAACGCCACAAAAGGTGATTCCCTACCTTTTTTCCGAAACCACCGACTTTTTTATGGAAAAAAAGATTATAATCAAAGCTAAAATCAAATTTGTAGACGAGAAATTATTTCAAAAAAATATTAATTCTTGAATCTTCAGCAGTATTTTTAACTGTGCCACTAAAATTTAGCAATAATTAGTTTAATTTGAATCAAATAAAAAATTGCTTCGCGGACGAAAAAAACGTCTTCGCGGACGAAAAAAACGTCTCCTCACGTGCCAAAAATGAGTCATCTATTGCTCACAATCAAGGGTGAAATTTAATATGACTGTTCTAACCGGCCGGACTATAAAACGTAGTAAACCGAGAAAACTCAGGCTGTAACTTAATTTTCGTAATACATTCAATTTGTTTTTCGAATCAAATAAAAACGAATATTTTACTAAACGAAGTCTTAAATTGATTAGAAAAATTTATTGATGTCAACATTACCGGTTCAAGATGGAATACAAAAAAATACTCTTAACCCCCACATGTGGGTGTTGGATGTCAGAAAAAAGATGATGCCTCAAGTATTCTATCAATTACACCAATAAGTATTATTTTTGAGAATTTTATCGGGTTTCAACTGTCGAGATCGAAATAGTAATGTAGGCACCATCAGGTTGATGTCGGATCACAAAAACGAATCATGCAAAAAGATTTTCGCTCTTGAAAAACAACATACCCTCAAAAGTAATATTTATAGATTTTTAAATTTTCGGTCCCAGTCACGAAATAGAAGGAATTGCTCTTTGCAACACCAGATGGTGCGGAGTGTCCAAAATAAATAACGATGAATTATTTCTTCTCAGAAAATAACCCCAATAAGTTTAGTGTAGATTTTCATCTGGGTTCGTTCTAATTTTTATTTTCGCACTGTTATTAAATTATTGATCGACCATTCTTAAAACCGGGTTTTTAAAAAACAATTTTAATTTTCTTTTGAGCAACTTTGAGGCCCAATTTTAGTTATATTGTATTATTCTGACTGAAGTTTGAAACCAAAGAAAATCTTATTGGTCACATCCGTTTTTTCAAAGAAATCTATAAAAAAATCTATAATTTTTCAAAAATTTCCCTGATAACAGATCTTAACCGGTTGAGAACGAAAATTACCGGTTGACTGGGGGAAAAAAACGGTGGATTCGATTCAACCATTACATCGACCGAAATGATTGTACGTTATTTAAATTCGCAGCCTATTTTTTCGAAAAAAAACGTAAGTTGCGCCAACTTAGCTTCAGGAATCCTTCGATTCGATTGCGTCATTATCAGAATCTTAAAATCAAATTATAACGTTTATTTCAATTTATTTTGAACTCCTAAAATATATGGCAATCAATCAAAAAATTGATTAAATCTAAATAAATTTGTAGAAAATGTTGTGTGCTCGGAGCGTTCTCCAAACTAAAAATATTAAAATATTTGCAATAATCAAAACATAAAAATAACCAAATATAAAGCAATTTATCAACAGACTTGATGATGAACTTAATCGTTCCTTCGCAAAACGGCCGATTCGCGGATATGGGTCAGGAAAGCCATGGAATATTCCCATATAACTTATTTAACTATCACTGTCACAACTGGTTAAGAATAAATAATATAAATTTTGTTATTCCCGATCCTCTTCTATTTACTTTATGGCCATCCTAAATATGACCACTTCAAATACTGTGTTATGTTTCAAATCATATAATTAAACCTGGATACCTTTACCGAATTTTTGTTAATCTAGGATGTGCGGGCTTGAAAAAGTCGGCCCCATGAGTGGCTAGGAGAAGTCTTAGGGGTGTTCAGGATTGGCTCCCTCAGCCCGCACATCCTAGATTACCAAAAATTCGGTTAAAGGGGTATATGTTCAAGCGTTGCGGCGGAAACCAGTTATGTTATATTATATGAATAAATGATATATATAGACTATTATTGAAATAATGCGTTTCGTTTAGTAAAATTTAACTAGGATAATTTTAGCTTTGATAAATCATTGAGTGAGAAATGTCTGATTTTTTCTATAATTTTTTTAGAACTTTATAAAAATATTTTTGAACAGGTTATGCTGAGGAAAATTTTCTTTTTCGGAAAATCTTATTATTGAATTGCTAGGATTCATAAATTTTAATTTTAACCTTTAGTTATTTATAACTAACATAGAAAATTTCATACTCGAAACATTAAACAAATTACTTAGATCGAACACAACTCACGCTGTGATCGTATTGATATAATGCGGTACTTTTGCTTTAATTCACTCATTTCTAGATCCTGCAAATGAAAATTAGAATTTCAAATTTGAGCATTGAAAAAAATGGAAAATTTTAACTTTTCTTACGCAAAGAATTTAAAATCTTTTCCTCGTTGCGGCTTTTCTGTATAAGCACCGCCTCCAAGGCGTGTTAGTTATGCAGATAGTGCTTCCGTGTATGATTTGTTCGCCAAACCAGAAAAAATCTTATTTTTTATCAGTCTGTAACTAAACAAGCTTGGAAACTATTTCAGAATGTTATGTGCTATTCAACGACTAAAACCCCAGTATCAAAATGTTTATTCTCATTTAATGAATAATTTATAAATTCAGATCAAATCCAAGTATTGTCAAACTCAATAACCATTTCAAAGAACCTATTTAGGAAAAAGACAATGAATTAATGCAAATTAATGTTAAAAAGGGAATTTTTCAAATGTCAAAAAATCCGGTATCGATGTTTGTTAGTCATCTTGTTAATAATTGTTTTTTTGTGTTTTAAAATCTAGGGATTTTTTTGTTTTTTGACAAATTTTTTCAAAAATTGATTTTCGGTCAAATTTTTGAGGATTTTACAAAAATTGTAAAACCCGGTTTTGAGCGACTCCGTTTGAATAGCTTGGGCACTAATTTTTCTGGCAAAAATGAAGCGTTTTTATAAGTAACTTTTTTTTGGATGAGGGTTGGCGAACACTTAGTCGAACCTCAAAAACCGATCAAAGTTCAAAGGTCAATTTTGAAGGTCATCGTATGAAATTACCTCAAACTTTGACCGGTTATTAATTGCTATCCTTAAAAAACGCTTAATTTTAATTGCCAGAAAAATTAGCGCTCTAGCGATTCATACCGAAAGTCGCTAGCATTTGGGGTTTTGCCACCCCTTTTAAAATATTGAAGAATCGATTTTTTTAAAAAAAATTTTAAAGAACCAAAAAAAAAATCTTGGTTTTTAAAAAGACCGAAAAATATTTCTTTAACAAGGAGCCTCAAAAACTCTATACCTGTTTGCTTCTGAAACTACCTTAATGAAATTCGTCTGTCTTGATTTATTTGAAGGTCTCTTTTATCTGACCTTTTTCTCACCCATAAAGTGTTGCAATTCATTTTTTTGATGCAAATCAATGTAATTACTAGAAAATGAGACATTTTTTTATTTTTATTTAACAACGCTTTATAAAAATAAAATTACCTAAGATAATCAGTGTTTAGAGAGGCTTTAACCCACTCTTTAAAACCACTCTGTGCTTTGTTATACATTCCAATTTGATATTTATTTATAACTCGGTTACCAATGACTTATTAAGTTTTTTTACCACTATTTTGGATTCAGTTATTAATAGATTTCGGCCTTTTGAATCATAGGGTGTTTTCTTCGTTATTTTAACATTTTAAATTCGCCATTCATGATCAAAAAAACCCATTTGCATATCTGTTTCGAAAGTGCGAATAATGTAGACAACTTAATTGAGTTAAAAAAAATAACTTTATTTGAAAATAAAAATTATTAATCGAATATTTGTTTTCAAAAAAATAAAATTATCAAAAAATCATTGATTTCCGATTAGTAAACATCATAAATTAATAATTATTGATTTATAAATCAATTAGGGCGTATTTATTTTTGAGATAAATATCCAGTAAACTGACCGGTAACAACGTCTTGGCCAATCAAAACCCCTCGCATTTTGGAATTCGTCAATGAAATCGTCTTCTACAAAGAAAACGAAGCTCTTCCATGAAAAAACTAGACACGCAGACAGGTATTTTGTTTGCATGTGAAGCTTCACAACCAACTTTGGGGGCACCGCCACAAGCATTGACAATACGCGCTCTCTGATTGGCTTCTGATTTCGTTTCCATTCAAAACATGATAGGTAAAGATGAAACAAATCCGTTTGCGTAAACGTCGGTGGCCCTGGAGTGGGTAGTGTTAGCCTTCGATTAAAGCTATTTGTTGCGTCTCTGGAGTTTGCTAAGGGACTAATTATTCAATGTTATTTTAAAAGTTTTTATTTAATTCTCAATGATTAAAATTACGCAAAATAGGGAAACAAGGCCTCGAAACACCAATTGTAAAAGCTTGTGGCATAAGTTGGCTGATTTCTATTAAGTAATTGAGCCGGAAATGGTACCGACGTAGACGGTCCGACGAGAACTTCTATTTTTACTATTTTGCGCCGTCTGCTTGAGAAACATCACACCATTCACAGAGCTTGGAGATCTTCACCAATCGTTTTTTCTTGGTTAATTTAGTTGTGTATCAATTTTTTTTGAGCCAAATTATTGGACACTACCCCCTTTTAAGCTTAAAAAGCGATCTGTATTTCAATGTTGTATCTGTATTTGTAATTGCTGAGGCATTATTTTTACTACCTTTTAACAACCTAAAAACTTGTTTGATATGAGCAAAAAAAAGGAGAAAAAATATTTGTTTTGCTGAACATTTTGGATTATTTTTATATATTGTAAATTATTTTACCAATTCGTGGAAAGAAACTTTTCACCACTCTTGATGAAACTTATTTCAAAAGACATGGAATTTCTTTTCCAGCAGCTGAAAAACTTGCGGAATCTTTATTCCAATTATCACAATATTTTCAAAAGAGAAAACAATCAAAATTTCGAAACAAGTTCTCTGGAATGATTGCAAATTACGTACGTTTTTCGTGATACCGAAACATCGGTTTTTCTCGTGAACGTCTTAAAACTCGTTAATCCTTTCCGAAAAAGCTCAATTTATAATGAGATAATTCAACGCAATAAATTCAAAAAAGTTCTCATCGAAAATTTTTCAAATGTTTTTCCTGGATTTTTCTTTGACAAGATGTTGCGATCAGCGCCTTGGCAACTAAAATTTAAGTGTGAATATCATCAGAAATAAAAGAGCTTTATTTTTCCGTTCATAAAAAATAAATACGTGTTTAAACATACTTTTTTCGTCAGTTTTTCATCGGGAAATTTATTTCTGCCAATTCTTTATTGCTAATTTTTTATAAAAATTTCTGATCATACCGCCGGAAAATTGGGATTTAAACTCCAAAAATGAACTTTTGCGTTGAGAATATCAATTTTAATAAGTCGCAATTGATATATCAGCCTCGATTCACTCAGAAATGATATGTTAGTTTAATTAATCAAACAAAAAGCAAAAAAATTTTGACAATTTTTGTCTCTCTAGCGGACCTTTCAGTACATACTTGAACCCATAGGATAATATAACGTTCATTATAAAGGTCGAGTCGACTTACTCGACCCTAAAAATAAATTCTGTAGTATTCTCAAGTTATAACGATGAACTGTATGATTGACATAACGGTTTGATCATTTTAAGCTCTCTGGCGAGCGTTTCACTATATATAATTACCCATTGTTGGTAATACGTTCATCCGAAAGTCGTACACTGAAAATTCTTCTGGTGGTACTTTCAACATTATTTTCTGATGACATCGAAATTGACCGGTTATTTGAAGATTGATTTACATGAATTCACCGACCCTTTATCCAAATAATACTTTCATTCAAAACGCTTAATTATCCAGCATTCCCTGTAAATCATCTAAAAACGGTTCCGAAAAATCTATTTTTTATGTAAAATTTTTCAAAAAAAAATCAATGGTACTCACACAACCACTAGGATTTTTTACAAGATTTGGATAAAAAACCATCGATACCCATTTTTGACTTTAGAAATTCTTATTTTAAATTACTCCTAAACACTTTTTCATTCGTCATGCAAATCGATATGGAGAACCCCTTCACTAAACGCTTGCTAAGGATATTTATAATTTTTCCAATTTTGCAGAGCCATTTTATAGATATGTTTCAACCTTAGTCAAAGCCCAAAAAATGTCTCATATTTCAATGAAAAACTACAGCATTAATTAAGAGTATACATTTTTTGGTCGGACAAAATTTTTGGCGGTCGACCATTTTTCGAAATGCCTATCATTTGCTATGAGGAGTGCATACTGTGCACTGCAACTAGGCGGAAATCAAGCACTACAAGTAAAATTACAAATTTATGAAATATTTCTTTGTTTCGTATTATAATTTTCTATTGAAAACCAGGTTGTTTATGGTATAACAATACTTTGCATTTTTCGGACATGCACTTTCATTTCACACGTTTTCATTTCGATTCGTAGATTTTTTCACGCCGACGCATTTTTCAATAGCATAAGATAGGAAAAAAATAGTCGATTGAAAAAAATTTATACTTCCATAATAACCGTTTTTGATAAATGGAACACAATCTTGAAAAGCTGAGATTTCATCAAAGTGTCTTTAATTTTTCTCCAAGAAATTTGCTAACTACTCTTTACAATTTTTATTTGACAAATTAGTTTTCTACATTTCTATCACTAATACTCATTTACTAATAAGCGGAAATTGTTTCATTGTGGGAGCAATTTCCGCAAAATGAGGTTGGACTCACCCAAAGTAGCTCTACTCCAACCACGCAAGCTGCCGGAGGATTAAAGCAAAACCGCTTTGGAGGTATAAACTATACAATTGACAATAAAGTGTACACTTTTAATAGTATGGGAACCTATTTCTTCATTAGAGCCACTAAATTATGTTTAAAATTCGCTCGCTGAAATGAAAAAGCTCAAAAAACCAATACAATAGTTTCTGCTAATTTTGCCTAGGGGGAGGTTAAAACTCCAAAAAAAAACTTTTCCCTGTCGATTTTTAACCTAACCGAGTTAAACGCTGAACAGCCATTGTTTGCTTTATTTTCGTATTAAAACTAAATTTATGAAATTAAAGAATGGGGTCACAGCGGCACTGGCGTGTTCAAACATTCATCCAAGGCACGCAAGAAAAATAAAACGGCACCGCTTTTGACTGTGGCGGAAGCAAATGCAACTGCCACGTAGCACCACCAAATATGCCACCACTAAACAATTGACCCTTGACCAGGATTTTACACTGACAATATATAAGCGACTCTTTACTCTGTTTGGCATTAAAAAGTTTTTTTTATTTAAAAAATATTTGAAAAGAATTAAAATTATTTTTAAATTGCATATTATTTTGTTTGGATGCGGCAAGAACCGAAAATGGCGCGAGTTACTGATGGTATTTACATATAACTTTTATTTGAGGATTATATTCTTAAAACTTTCCAATAAATTAAAACAATTGCTAAGGTTCTTAAATTCGAAAATTTTCTCAGGACTTTTAAAGTTGTTAAATAAATAAAGGGCACCTTAACAATTTGAGGCCGTAATTTGTATTCGTAATTAGTACTCAATCAAAATAAGAAGGAGTAAAAAGTTATCAAAACCGTTTAACATACCAGTTTTTTGTTTATAACTTGTGGAGAGGTTCCCATGTTATATCGTCGTTCAATAAAGGATATTCAATCGTCGGCCCAATATCCTCCTTTCACAACTTTCCGTCTTACTTACTAAAACACTACGTTTACTTAAGAGTGCCGGGATATTCCCGGGAAAGTGTGAACAAAAAACATACGCAATCTCATCATTTCAGCTCAAAATATTTCCATAATGGATCCCATATATCCTTTATCACTTTTTTTGGTTAGAATGCCGTAGCCACAACGGTTAAAATCACACGTTAAAGGAGTAGTGGGCTACGCATTCTTACCAAAATAGTTGATAAAGGTGATTAATCCCTTTATCACCACTTTGGGTTAGAATGCGTAGCCACTACTCTTTTTAACGTGTGATTTTTAAACGTATTGTGGCTAGGCATTCTAACCCAAAAGTGTGATAAAGGATATTTGCCGAATTCGTGGCGACAAATAGAAAAAACGGCAAAATTTTTTTCAAAAAATTTTTTGTTGCCAAATTCGTTTGGTTTTATGCGTTTTTCAAAACATTAACAATTGATTTGGTGCAACTTTTTTTATGACAATAATAACTGGACGCAATCCAGGAGCAGAGCATACCCCATGGGATACCCTTAAATCCTTTTTATTTACAAATTTTATTACAAATTTATTACAAATTTTTAATTTTTTAAACCAAAAAATTTATTAAACCCAAAATTTTTTTATTTTACAAATTTTATTACAAATTGTATTACAAATTTTATTACAAATTTCTTCGATGCGTCATGTAACTGACGCCCATTTTGAAGATTCAAGGACTAAAATTTTTGGGCATTGAAATTTTTATATAATCTTTGATTGGGATGTAGTTAGTAATTTCTACGCATTTTGATGATTGACTAAATTTTGGAACAAAAATTTGGGGGGAGGGGAAGAAAACTTTCCTTTTAAAAAATTTTTAAAAAGGGGGAAACCCATTTTCAATTATGACGTCATTTGGAAAGCCTACGGGTTTTGAACTTTGGAACCAAAAAACCTTATTTTTGTCGTCATATCACCAAAAAGTGCTAATATCGCCGAAATTTTTGGCATTAAAAACTTATTTGATTGCGACCATTTTTTCGATTTTTCTTCCGAATGAAAATGGGGCATTTTGACCTCTCAAAGACTGTTTACTAAAATGAGAAAGGTCTTTGGTTAGTTTGAGGATAATGCAGGGTGTCAGAGGTTCAAACTGACGATCTCCATATTTTCTGGAAGTTTATTCTCAGGAAGTTTTAAAAAAAAGTGATATGATAGTTTTTATTATGACGAAGGTGGCAAAATTGTATTAATGCAGTTTGACTCATGAGCCGCTAAACTGTTCTGTTTCGCGGAGCGTTTTATCGTTTCAAGTTTATAAATTGAATCATTTTGTTAATTGAAAAAATGTTAAAAATGAGGGAGGATTCTCATGCCGAGAAAATTTCAAAACTTGGGGTTCGAGCTTTGAGGTCAGAGATTTAGAGTTAACTTACAAAATTCACTTTGTTCACATTTAAATGTATGGGGGGGGGGGTTTTCAATTTTGTTTTTTAATTTTTTCCCTTTTCAAGCTTATTTTTTTCTTTTTTCAAAGTTATCTTGAAATTTGTGAAAACCTTCTGAGATTTATGTTTATGTGAGACTCAAAGTTTGGCAAACTCAGTAATACACGTGTTAGATTTTCAAACATTGTTTCTGAATTGAACTTTTAAGGAGCATAGAAATAAGTGTTAAAAGTTGACAAAAATAATTTCCAAGTTTTTTCGAGATTATAAAGGTTAAATTTTTAAATTGATATGACATTCTTATAAAAATAATTAAGCATAATGAATGAGCCAGCTTCAGTGATAAACACAACAGTTCCGTGGAAGAAAACCTGGAAAGGGATGGGTTCGAGCTCTAGACACAAATTTTGTTCACTGGACGCAGGAAAAAGATATTAATATAACCCAAATAAACAATATTTTTTAAACAAAATCTTGGTATTATGAACTAAAAATTATATAAGTTCCAATTAATGTCAAATTTTCTTTTAATTCAATTTCGAAATTTATTATCCGAATGCAGGAACATTGTTTTTGTGGGCTTATTAGATAATCATGACATTGTCATTCCTTTGATGAAATAAGATGGGTTGTGGTTTTTAAAAGTTCAATGGAAAAATAATCACATTGCATTCAAAGGCGTAAGAAAAGTTTTTCAGGGAAAAGTTTTACGGGTTTCGAGACCGAAAACTCTCTGTTGTTCATATCAGAATTATTAAGTTTTCGGTTTCTTGGTAAATTTTAAAAAATCCGAAATTTCCCCGAAAAACTCTTAACTGATGGTCTGATTAAACAAAAAACAGGAAAAGTTTGACAAAATATTACAAGCGAAATAAATCGAAATCACCGAAAATAATGGGAAATTATTTTTTAACAAAAAACATTTATTACCCAAAACATTTTCCAACAAAACATTTTAACCCAAAGACCACATTTTTTTAACAAAAAACATTTTTAAACCAAAAAAAACATTCTTTGGACATGATAAAAACATTTTAACAATAAACATTTTTGAGTTTCAAAACTCATCAAAAGAACACACATTTGTTGGAGGTGAAAATCCTTCACACAAGAATATCGAAAATATATCTCGGTTGCATTTATTTAGTTGTTTTTTGAAAAAAATATAATTTTGCTTTTATTAATTAAGTAAAGAATGGGGAAAACAACCACAAAGAAACCGGGCCTCAGAACATGGGATAAAACCGCAAAACCTGCAGCCCAAGTGTACAACTATAATTTATTATGCTGTACCACTGAGTAATCATCCTATCTTGAAAGAGTTATTAGAACTAGGTTTAGGTAAACTCGTGTCCATTTCTATGAACGCTGTAAACAGAGGCCTTTCTTCATCAGGAACCTTAGAACCGGGATCTGAACGCCCAAACAACCACCGCTTTTACACTATTTCTGAGTGGGTTAATTATTGTTTTAAAAAAAAATTCCCCGGGGAAACCCCCTTCCGGGGAGGCCCCCCCAAAACCCAATTTCCCCTCGCTTAAATTTTTAACCTCTTTTCCAAACGGTGGACTCATAAGCAACTGCCACTTTTTTCGCCTAAATTCTTGTTCTGAAAGAATTCTGAACCATTTTGTTCACTTTTCCCATCGATGCTTAAAATTAAACGGCGCGAAACATTGTTTAAATTTTATATTTGATTTAATCTTTTCGGTCATTTTTTGTTGAAAGATTAAATTTACATTAAAAGGGTTACCAGGCAAAATGGCGAAAATTTTAAATGTACGAATTCTGATCATTTCTTTCTCGTGCTAAATATTTTTAGCCGCAACTTTTTTTAATCTTTATTTTTCTGAGACCATCACATGTTGAGGCCGTCTTTCATCATTAATATTAAACTGCTACAAAACATGAACGCAAAAAAACGTTTTAAAAAAATTCAGAATTTATATTGGGAAAATATGTTTTTTTTTGTTAAAAATTGATTTTTCTGTTTAAAAATGTTTGTTTTGGTTCAAACAATTGGTTTTTTGTCATATAATGGTGTTTTTGGTAAAAATGCATTTTTTTGCTAAAAAACTTTTTTGTTAAAAAACTTTCTTTGTTAAAAAATTGCTGTCTTATGTTACAAAATGCTGTTTTTGTTTAAAAAAATGCTGTTTTTGTTAAAATTATTTTTTTGTTGAAAAATGTTTTGTTAAAAAAATTTTTGTTAAAAAACTTTTTGTTTAACAAACTTTTTGTTAAAAATTCTTCTTTGCTAAATTTTTTTTCGTTATCGTTTTTTTTCGACAATTGAGAACTGGTCATCATTTAATAAAGTTCTCAGTGATGTCGATATTCTTTGTAATTTTGATTAAATAATTTTTTGTACGATTTTTTTGTACATTTGGTCCATCAAAAATAATTTCTTATATCTTTGAAGTGTCCACCAATAGAACTTGCCGGAAAATATGTATCGGTGTCAAAGAATTTTCTGTGGATAGGTTCACTTGTATTTTTAGATTGTAACCAGGTCACAACCCTTTAGGTAATATTAGAGCGAATTGTCGGGAGCATCAGCGAAATAAAAAGTGGACAAAAACTCTACCTGGTGCGGCACTTGCCCTGACCGTTTTTACTTGATGATTCGTAAGTTCAATTTGTTATATCGAAAGAGGTAGAATCAAAGAGTTTGCGAATTAACATGTTGATGATGGGAAATCCAAATTTTCATGGATAAGGTAATTTTTAATTTAAGTCAAAAAATCACGTGGCAAAACAACTAGCCCAAACGGCGGCACGAGAATATTTTCGATACTACGATTATAATGGCCCGGTATTTATAAAGTGCATTTTATATGAAGCTGATGTTTTTGGATATCCCGGAAATACCCAGAACTGATGTCGGGAATCATGTTAAGGAAATAAATGATCAAGATGCGTTATGGGACTATTAAATTATAGTTTAAATAAAAACATGTTTTCTGAAAGGTGTTGCTTAAATGTTCATTGTAGAATTTTACATTTTTATATTTTTAAACGTTTCTATTGACCCCTAGACTCATAGAGCCATAAAAGTGGCCTTTATTTTTTTGAAAAGACCGGAAAGAGACAAAAATAATCGAAATTTGAAGTTCGAGGTTCAAAATCGCCATAGAGTTTGCGATTAATTTTTGAAAAATAAACTGTTTTTTTCGATGGAGCTTTTCGAAATAATCTTTTATCCTACTTTTTTATTGGATTTCTCTAAAACTTTCTTATCAAGCTTTATTCTCATATTTATTTTGAAAAAAAAACGAGGTCTTAAATTCTCAGTTTTTAGGAATTCGTGTCTTGACCCATCTTTAAAAAAAATAATGTTTTTAACTAAATGTAGAACTTTTTTTATTTATTTTTTTGTTTGAAACAAAAAATTGCTTATGAATTCACGGAAGCGGGCGGAAATATAAAGCGCAGATATATATGTTTACCACTTCATTTAACCATTTCAGAGGTAGAACTATCGTTTTCATAGAACGACCCGATAAGGTATTTTGAATCGGAGAGACCACGTTTAGGGTACATAAAGGTTTCACTCATATTTTATTTCTATCTAGCATCTCATTATTAAAATTGTATGGTTTTCTGTGGAAAACAGTTGAGTTAAACTCAACTTTTCACAGCGGAAATGTAGTGATTAGTTAATTTTAATTTTAATATAATTAATAAAAATTTGAGTCGGGCATGCGTTTATTCAGATTGACTCATATAGCTCGGATGTATAAATAATATCTATGTCAATTGACGGGGCTTCCTTGGTCACTTTTTTTACTAGATGTTTCGGCTAAATTTTTAAATTAAATTCGGCTTTCGGAAACAACTCATCCGATTACATTTTCAAGATAGCTCACAACTGAGCACACAATTTTGTTTATAATAAAATAAAAAAATGGTCTATCGCATCCAATTAATTTTGATAGGCTATTTAAGAATGTTACCGATAAGTTCTTTTCAAAAAACCGAAATATTTTAAAAAATTATGGTTCAAAAATCAAGTAAAAAGGTGAATCAGGAAGCCCTGTAAAACCGTATATCTTCTCATTATTTGAAAAATATGATCAAAAAAAAATGGTGTTCACATAACAGAAATTTAAGAAGCTAAATTTAAGTTATTCTGGAGGCGTGTATATCCCTTTAACACCTTTTTTGATGATTGAGAGATGTAGGTTGGGGGAGCCAATCCTAACACTCCTGAGAACCCCTTCTACCACTCATTGAGCCGCTTCTCTTCTTTTTCAAGCCTACATCTCTCAAACATTCAAAAAGGTGTTAAAGGATATCCTTTATGCACTTTTGTTATGAATGCCCGTAGCCACAACGTTTAAATCACACGTTAAAAGAGTAGTGCGCTACGCATTTCTAACCAAAAAATGATAAAGGGATATAATCAAGAATGTGTAGGTTTTCACACCGTATTTTTTTTTAAGATTATAAACGTGTATCAATCAGATTTGATTTTTGAGTGTTATCAGCTTCAGAGCAGGAATGATAAAGATTTTAAAAATGTTGAAAAAATCTCATATCAAAAGAAAGCTGACATAAAATATTAATCATTGCCGATTGAAACTTGGTCGCGTCTTTTGCGAATAATCACAGGATATTTTTCCGCGTTGGACTTTTTTAAAAGTTTGGATGAAAATATATTTAATGATTATACGACAGCAAATTAGAATTTACTTCAAAAAATTTGATATTTTAAATATTTTTTTCAAAATTTGGACATTGTTGTTGATTTGTTGTTGACAATTTCACTCGATTTGGTCTTCATTGAAAATTCTTTTCACCAAAACATTTTTAACTAATATTATAATATATCCAGCATGATTGCCCGAGTAACTTAAATATCCTATTTGCCTTTTCAAAGAATAGGGAATAGGATATTTAGTCACTCGGGCATCATGACGTATATTCTATAAAATTCCTTGGGTCCGAACATTTTGAGAATTTGCATTCTGCGAATAAATTTGATCACAAAAAATTTAAATAATCAAAATTTAAGGTCTGATTAAAAAATGTAATGTATTAAATACATAAATTGAAATTTTTGTTGATCATTTTTTGTGAAAATTTGAAATATATTTTTAAAAAATTAAAATTTGTTAGAAAAAAACAAATATTTTTATTCAGAATTATTTGTTTAAAAGAAATTCAAATTTGAGCAGCTGAAATTTTATTTGTAATTGTATAAAAAATTACATTTTTTTCAACAAAAGTTTGAAATTTAACAAAAATGTTTTTGTCTTTGAACAGAGATCTTAAATTTCCTATCAAAATTTCAAATTTTTGCGATTAAAATTTCTATTTTCGCGTTTTCAGTAGGATTTTCATAAAATAATTAAAAATTTTTTAAAGAATCAAAAATCAGTTAAATAATTCAAATATTATTCAAAATTAACAAAACCGTACGTTTTAATTAAAAATTGTAGTTAATTCAAATTATTATAATCGGAAATTGATGTCTCTAATTTTGAAAAACATTTTCAATTTAGAATAAAATTCTCATTTTTGAATAAGACAGCCAAATTGGCTGAGCCAATCTTTTATGTTAGATTAAAGTTTTTTTCAATTTTTTTGCAAAATATTCGATAACCAATTCCTGATACTAGTGTTAATTTAAATATCTCAATGAGGTTTCTTCAGTTTCTACCTAAATTCTCGAATTTAGCTTGAGATTAATTAAATAATTTTTATTTCCAGAGAACATTCATATTCCCGATCTAAATTTACAATTTTCTTTCTTTATGAGTTTAAGATGCCTTTCAAAAGAGCTAGATGGTCCGCGCTAGTCACGACGCTCAGTCTTGATGAACTTGAAAATGTCTGAGACCAAAAGGAATTTAGATAAGAAGATGAATCAATTCTTGATATAAACTATAAAAAAAACGGGGCTGACGCCCCGTTTTTTTATATATATTATCCCTATACCCCTATGTTCGATCCTTTGTTCCTTACGCTTGACTGAACAATTTTTAATCCCCTAGATTACTTGAAGTGGATTTTTGTGCCATCTTTTTTTTGTGTCTGGTCAACGTAGGGTCTTCGGAATTTCGGCCCCCCCTCTTTGAGACAAAATAATACAGGAACCCATCGTCTCCCTTATATTTTGTAACCTCAAACCATATTTGCTTTGGAAACAGAAGGAGTTTTATGTTTTGAAAAAGAATACTGATCAATTAGACAAAAATCACTAATTAGGGGACTCACTCATTGAATAAAATTATATTTGACATAACTCAAAAGTGCCAGAACTCGAAAATTAAGATAGATATCAAAATTTAAAAAGCTGCACTGAATTTGCTGAGTGATGCTGATATTTCTGTTCATATAATTTCAGTTTGAGTGTCATTTTAGCCGCTGAAAATTTGGGCTTTTTTTGGACTT
Source organism: Oikopleura vanhoeffeni (assembly GCA_004367855.1). Lineage (NCBI taxonomy): Eukaryota > Metazoa > Chordata > Appendicularia > Copelata > Oikopleuridae > Oikopleura > Oikopleura vanhoeffeni. The sequence continues at coordinate 35,514 of SCLH01001401.1, forward strand.
TCACATACAAAATTATAAAATATTGAAATATAAATTTTCAGCTCATATCGATGTAAAAAAAAATTGTCCAAAATCATTGAAAACAGAAAATATAACAAAATCCTTTTTTTCAATTAAGCTTTTTAATAACTTTATAAAAGAAATAACTTAAAATTGAGTAAATAATTTTTTTGTGAAAAAGTCCTTTAATTCTGCTTGGTCTGAGAAAAAGAATAATGCTTTGAATATTAATTTTTTGACGTCATTTTAGCCGCTTAAATTTAGCACTTTTTTCGGGCTTTCACATAAAAAAATATAAAAAATCAAAATAGAATTTTTTAGCTCTATCGAATTTCCAAAAAATTATTATCCAAAACGCTTTAAAACACTAATTAAAACAAATTTAGTCTTTCAATTAACCTTACCCCGTCACCTTACTTACAATTTGGCTCCTGCAAGCAGTGGCTCAGGGCGCCGGAGAGCACGAGAAGAGCCAAGAGACCAAGTTATTTTTGCTAAAGCAAGGCCGTCAAATAATATTGCATAACTTAAAAGTCCAGAACTCGAAAATTAAGATAAATATCAAAATTTAAAAAGCTGCACTGAATTTGCTGAGTGATGCTGATATTTCTGTTAATATAATTTTCAGTTTTGAGTGTCATTTAGCCGCTGAAATTTTGTGCTTTTTTTGGACTTTCACATACAAAAATATAAAGTATCAAAAAGAATTTTCAGCTCTATCGAATGTAAAAAAAGAATTGTCCAAAATCATTTAAAACAGAAAATATAACAAAATCCTTTTTTCAATTTAGCTTTTTAATAACTTTAATAAAGAAATAACTTGCAAATTAAGTAAAATAATTTTTTGTGAAAAGTCTATTAATTCTGCTTGGTCTGAGAAAAAGAATAATGCTTTGAATATTAATTTTTGACGTCATTTTAGCCGCTTAAATTTAGCACTTTTTCGGGCTTTCACAGTAAAATATAAAAAATCAAAATAGAATTTTTAACTCTATCGAATTTCCAAAAAATTATTATCCAAAACCGTTTAAAACACAAATTAAAAACAAATTAAGTCTTTCAATTTAACCTTACCCCGTCACCCTTACTTACAACTTTGCTCCTGGCCTGCAGTGGTTTAGGGGCGCCGGAGAGCACGAGGAAAATGAGCCCAGAGACAAACGTTAGTTTTCTGCTAAAGCTGGGCAACGGAAAATGACGTGTATTGTATTGCTAAAGCACGGCCCTGAATTTAAATTGCATCGTTTATTTCATAGAAATAAGACAAAATAGGTTTAGACTTTATTGCAACAGTGAGACGCTAATTCAAATAACCCGGGAAAAGTACTATCTTATTTCTAAAATTGATATCAAATATTAAATTGGAATTAATTTATTTAAATTTTTTTTGGCGGATTTAACCGCTACCGAATAATTTGTATTATTTGATGCGAATGCATTGAAGCACAATCTCTACAAAGTGGGTGCCATGGTTTTTACAGGCTGTTCGACTGCATTTTTGTTTGCACAGAAAATTCTGGATTTCACGAAACAAAAACTTTTAATGGCACAAACCTTAGTTCTATTTGTCACACCATCTCGTGTTAATTTTATTTCTTTATCATTTAAATTATAACATTCGCAACATAATTCTACTGAATGGTCTGGACAAGCAAGTTTTATCACATTTTTTCGTTATGACAAACATTTTAGTTATTTTTTTACATTTATTCCATAACACACCGCTTATATTTCGCAAACGGAGCTTTAATCTAATTTTATTTTGGAAATGCGAAAAACAGGCCGATAATTAATTCTCAGGGATGTCAAGAAAAAAACTGTTTCATGAATATGTTTTAAAATTTATATTGTTTTTCACACAATATGCTGCTCTTGCGTTTGTCAGACCAAAAGTCAATGCAACTTTCGATGATGCGAATGGCCAGCGATCCGTTATTCGACTCGGTGTGTAATTAATTAAACACAGTCTGATCATAACTTATCGACCCCCACCATGTGTTCATTATATAAAAAAACTAATTAAAGGCCTTTTATGTTTAGTAAAACGAGAGCTAAGCTCGTTTGTGTGGATTTTGTTTATATTTCTGTTTTAAATGAATTTGGACAATTCTTTTTTTACATTCGATTAGAGCTGAAAATTCTATTTTGATATTTTATATTTTTGTATGTGAAAGTCCAAGAAAGCCCAAAATTTCAGCGGCTAAATATGACACTCAAACTGAAATTTATATTAACAGAAATATCAGCATCACTCAGCAAATTCAGTGCAGCTTTTTTTAATTTTGATATCTATCTTAATTTTCGAGTTCTGGCACTTTTAAGTTTTGCAATATTATTTGACGGCCTTGCTTTAGCAGAAAACTAACTTTGTCCCTGGGCTCTTTTCTCGTGCTCTCTCCGGCGCCCCCTGAGCCACTGTTGCCCAGGAGCAAAATTGTAAGTAAGGTGACAGGGTAAGGTTAAATTGAAAGACTAAATTTGTTTTAATTTGTGTTTTAAACGGTTTTGGATAATAATAATTTGGAATTCGATAGAGCTAAAAATTCTATTTTGATTTTTTATATTTTTTTATTGTGAAAGCCCGAAAAAGTGCTAAATTTCAGCGGCTAAAATGACGTCAAAATTAATATTCAAAGCATTATTCTTTTTTTCAGACCAAGCAGAATAAATAGGACTTTTTTCAAAAAAAAAATAATTTTACTTAATTTGCAAGTTATGTCTTATTAAAGTTATTAAAAAAGCTTAAATTGAAAAAAGGATTTTGTTATATTTTCTGTTTTAAATGATTTGGACAATTCTTTTTTTTCATTCGATAGAGCTGAAAATTCTTGATTTTATATTTTTTGTATGTGAAAGTCCAAAAAGCCCAGAATGTCAGCGGCTAAAATGTACACTCAAACTGAAAAGTATATTACAAAATATCAGCATCACTCAGCAAATTCAGTGCAGCTTTTTAAATTTGATATCTATCTTAAATTTTCGAGTTCTTGGCACTTTTGAGTTTTGTCAAATATAATTTTATTCAATGAGTGAGTCCCTAAATTAGTGATTTTTGTCTAATTGCATCAGTATTTTTTTTCAACTTAAAACTCCCGCTGTTTCCAAGCAAATATGTTTGAGGTTACAAAATATACGGAGACGTAGGGTTCCTGTATTATTTTTGTCTCAAAGAGGGGGGGCCGAAATCCGAAGACCCACGTTGACCAAGACACAAAAAAAAAGATGCACAAAATCACTTCAAGTAATCTAGGGGATTAAAAATTGTAATTGTTCAGTCAAGCGTAGGGAACAAGGATCGAACATAGGGGTATAACTTATACCGTATAAGGGGATATATCATATATGATATGTTTGGTTAACATTTTTTGTTAGAATATTCTTCGTCAATATGTTTTTGTCATCCGAATTTGTAATTTTTTCGTCAAAATTGTATATTAACAAAAAATCGCTTTGTATATAAATGTTTTTCGTCAAATTCGTAATTATCATTTCACACTACAGATTTATTGGGATAAAACAAATAAAAATATTTGTTGACCGTAATAATTCGAATTTAGACAAGTGCGAAATCAAATTCTTCGATAGAATATTTCTTATTAATTGTGTTTTCAGGTGGACTCAATCACATGTAATTGTGTCAAAGGGGAGTGTCACTGGCGTAATTCTCGAGGCAAAAATAAAAAAATTGAAACCAGTGAAGTCCAATGTAAGGTAAGAGCAAAAAAGGACAAGACTGAATTAGTTCCATGTCCATCCAAACCCGCTGATTGTCAAGATGTCTCCGAAAGTATAATTGCTTACCCTTCGTGGACATGTTCAGGAAATTGTTAGAACATTATTTGGGATAATTAAGAACTGGACTTTATAATTTGATGAAGCATTTTGAATTCTAATGACTATCAAATTGATAGTATCAATGCATACAAAATTATCTGAAAACATGAATTATCACTGATAATGTATAAGTCAAATTTTGCTCAAAAACCAAATTTTCCTATGAGCGCTGCGCTCAGAGCGCATTTATTTTTAAAAGTTAAAAAACTCTGATGAAATAAGTTAAATTAACAATAATAAACGATAAAATAAAGGTAAGGTAAGGTTTTTCTCCTATTTTGCAGATGGTTTCATCGATCATGTTTTATCTCCTTTATTTTTTATTATTGAAATACTGTGAAGTATGGTAACGTTTTCATGTTCATAATTATCGCAAATAATCATTATAATTGAATATCTTGTTGAAATACAAACAGTATAGCGCATTTCATGTCGATATTTTTTGCCGACCGACCTAATCATTTTCGGTTAAGTTTATTCTTTGGCCAATTTTATTTCAACTTATTTAAAGGACTTTAATTCCCGTTCAGAAAAAATACTTGATTGCGGCTTAATAAATCAAAAATCGTATAATTCACCTGAATTTCGTCAAATTTTGCAAAAATTGCAGACGCTCAGTCTACAGACTTAAGGGGGTGGGCGTCGTAATCTGGTACCTTTCAATCCCGCCTCATACTAATTCTAGGACAGTTGTGAAAAATCTGAGGATACTCGTTAATAGGCTAGCCTTCGCCTAACGATTCCATATCTCAAACTTAACATTGTTACATCACACCCAGGTGGTGAGTCTATTCTAGATACTAAACAGTTTTTTAAAAATCTATCTTCTTTTAGATCCCACATACAAAGCGTCTGAAATTTACATATAGACGGGAGAGTGAGGTCACTAATATTGTTTGTTCCATTTTTTGAATTTCGCCTCTGAATTTTCTAGAATCACTTTTTGAACGCCGATTTTTACAATTTTTCGTCTTCAAAGTGATACTTCTCTCTAGACGGATGTTCAGAATAAGACCGTCTTTTCCACTCAGGTAGATAAATATAGTGTCGTCAATATGTTTGTCTCGAATTTTTGAATTTCCACCCTAGAATTCTAGAAATATGACTATATGTAAACCGGTAATGAAAAGTTCGAAAAAAAGTTCGTCTGATCAGTACAAAAGTACCACCAAATCGAAGCTGAGATTTCACTGATCAAAAAGTTGGCTAACCGCTAGTCGAAATTTCGAACCAATCAGCGTCAAATTCGATAATTAGGTGTAACATTTTTGCTTAAAAATAATTGAAATTTCTAGAATTCGATNTGATGGCCCGAGTAACTTAATATCCTATTTGCCTTTTCAAAGAATAGGGAATAGGATATTTAGTCACTCGGGCATCATGACCATATATTCTATAAAATTTCCTGGGTCCGAAATTTGAGAATTTGCATTCTGCGAATAAATTTGATCAACAAATTTAAATAACAAAAATTTAAGGTCTGATTAAAAAATGTAATGATTAAATAATAAATTGAAATTTTGTTGATCATTTTTTTGAAAATTTGAAATATATTTTAAAAAATTAAAATTTGTTAGAAAAAACAAATATTTTATTTCAGAAGTTATTTGTTTAAAAGAAATTCAAATTTGAGCAGCTGAAATTTATTTGTAATTGTATAAAAATTACATTTTTTCAACAAAAGTTTGAAATTTAACAAAAATAGTTTTTTGTTCTTTGAACAGAGATCTTAAATTTCCTATCAACAATTTCAAATTTTTGCGATTAAATTTCTATTTCGCGTTTTCAGTAGGATTTTCATAAAATAATTAAAAATTTTTTAAAGAATCAAAAATCAGTTAAATAATTCAAAATATTTCAAAATTAACAAAACCGTACGTTTTAATTAAAAATTGTAGTTAATTCAATTATTATAAATCGGAAATTGATGTCTCTAATTTTGAAATACATTTTCAAATTTTAGAATAAAAATTCTCATTTTTGAATAAGACAGCCAAATTGGCTGAGCCAATCTTTTATGTTAGATTAACAGTTTTTTTTTCAATTTTTTTGCAAAATATTCGATAACCAATTCCTGATACTAGTGTTAATTAAATATCTCAATGAGTTTCTCTCAGTTTCTACCTAAATTCTCGAATTTAGCTTGAGATAATCAGAATAATTTTTATTTCAGAGAACATTCATATTCCCGCATTAAATTTACAATTTTCTTTCTTTATGAGTTTAAGATGCCTTTCAAAAGGAGCTAGATGGTCCGCGCTAGTCACGACGCTCAGTCTTGATGAACTTGAAAATGTCTGAGACCAAAAGGAATTTAGATAAGAAGATGAATCAATTCTTGATATAAACTATAAAAAAAACGGGGCTGACGCCCGTTTTTTTTAGATATATATCCCTTATACCCTATGTTCGATCCTTGTTCCTTACGCTTGACTGAACAATTTTTAATCCCCTGATTACTTATTGTGATTTTTGTGCCATCTTTTTTTTGTGTCTTGGTCAACGTAGGTCTTCGGAATTTCGGCCCCCCTCTTTGAGACAAAAATAATACAGGAACGCTCGTCTCCTTATATTTTGTAACCTCAAACATATTTGCTTGGAAACAGAAGGAGTTTTATTTGTTGAAAAAAGAATACTGATCAATTAGACAAAAATCACTAATTAGGGGACTCACTCATTGAATAAAATTATATTTGACATAACTCAAAAGTGCCAGAACTCGAAAATTAAGATAGATATCAAAATTTAAAAAGCTGCACTGAATTTGCTGAGTGATGCTGATATTTCTGTTAATATAATTTCAGTTTGAGTGTCATTTTAGCCGCTGAAAATTTGGCTTTTTGGACTTTCACATACAAAATTATAAAATATGAAAATAGAAATTTTCAGCTCTATACGAATGTAAAAAAATTGTCCAAATTCATTTAAAAACAGAAAATATAACAAAATCCTTTTTTTCAATTTAAGCTTTTTAATAACTTTAATAAAGAAATAACTTGAAAATTGAGTAAAATAATTTTTGTGAAAAAGTCCTATTAATTTTGCTTGGTCTGAGAAAAAGAATAATGCTTTGAATATTAATTTTTGACGTCATTTTAGCCGCTGAAATTTAGCACTTTTTTGGGCTTTCAAATAAAAAATATAAAAAATCCAAAATAGAATTTTTTTAGCTCTATCGAATTTCCGAAAAATTATTATCCAAAACCGTTTAAAACACTAATTAAACAAATTTAGTCTTTCAATTAACCTTACCCCGTCACTTACTTACAATTTGGCTCCTGGCAAGCAGTGGCTCAGGGGCGCCGGAGAGCACGAGAAAAGAGCCAAGAGACAAAGTTATCTTTTTGCTAAAGCAAGGCCGTCAAATAATATTGCATAACTTAAAAGTGCCAGAACTCGAAAATTAAGATAAATATCAAAATTTAAAAAGCTGCACTGAATTTGCTGAGTGATGCTGATATTTCTGTTAATATAATTTTCAGTTTGAGTGTCATTTGAGCCGCTGAAATTTTGTGCTTTTTTGGACTTTCACATACAAAAATATAAAGTATCAAAAAGAATTTTCAGCTCTATCGAATGTAAAAAAAAGAATTGTCCAAAATCATTTAAAACAGAAATATAACAAAATCCTTTTTTCAATTAAGCTTTTTAATAACTTTAATAAAGAAATAACTTGCAAATTAAGTAAAATAATTTTTTGTGTAAAAGTCCTATTAATTCTGCTTTGGTCTGAGAAAAAGAATAATGCTTTGAATATTAATTTTTGACGTCATTTTAGCCGCTTAAATTTAGCACTTTTTTCGGGCTTTCACAGTAAAAAATATAAAAAATCAAAATAGAATTTTAACTCTATCGAATTTCCAAAAAATTATTATCCAAAACCGTTTAAAACACAAATTAAAAACAAATTAAGTCTTTCAATTTAACCTTACCCGTCACCCTTACTTACAACTTTGCTCCTGGCCTGCAGTGGTTTTAGGGGCGCGGAGAGCACGAAGAAAAAGAGCCCAGAGACAACGTTAGTTTTCTGCTAAAGCTGGCAACGGAAAATACGTGTATTGTATTGCTAAAGCACGGCCCTGAATTTAAATTGCATCGGTTTATTCATAGAAAATAAGACAAAATAGGTTTAGACTTTATTGCACAGTGAGACGCTAATTCAAATAACCCGGGAAAAGTACTATCTTATTCTTAAAATTGATATCAAATATTAATTGGAATTAATTTATTTAAATTTTTTTGGCGGATTACCGCTACCGAATAATTTGTATTATTTGATGCGAGATGCATTGAAGCACAATCTCTACAAAGTGGGTGCCTATGGTTTTTACAGGCTGTTCGACTGCATTTTTGTTTGCACAGAAAATTCTGGATTTCACGAAACAAAAACTTTAATGGCACAAACCTTAGTTCTCATTTGTTCACACCATCTCGTGTTAATTTTTATTTCTTTATCATTTAAATTATAACATCGCAACATAATTCTACTGAATGGTCTGGACAAGCAAGTTTATCACATTTTTTCGTTATGACAAATCATTTTAGTTATTTTTTTACATTTATTCCATAACACACCGCTTATTATTTCGCAAACGGAGCTTTAAATCTAATTTTTATTTTGGAAATGCGAAAAACAGGCCGATAATTAATTCTGAGGATGTCAAGAAAAAACGTTTCATGGAATATGTTTTAAAATTTATATTGTTTTCACACAATATGCTGCTTCTTGCGTTTGTCAGACCAAAAGCAATGCAACTTTCGATGATGCGAATGGCCATGCATCCGTTATTCGACTCGGTGTGTAATTAAACACAGTCTGATCATAACTATTCGACCCCACCATGTGTTCATTATATAAAAAACTATTAAGGCCTTTATGTTTAGTAAACGAGAGCTAAGCTCGTTTGTGTGGATTTTGTTATAATTCTGTTTTAAATGATTTTTGGACATTCTTTTTTTTACATTCGATAGAGCTGGAAAATTCTATTTTGATATTTTATATTTTTTGTATGTGAAAGTCCAAGAAAGCCCAAAATTTCAGCGGCTAAAATGACACTCAAACTGAAATTTATATTAACAGAAATATCAGCATCACTCAGCAAATTCAGTGCAGCTTTTTTAATTTTGATATCTATCTTAATTTTCGAGTTTCTGGCACTTTTAAGTTTTGCAATATATTTTTGACGGCCTTGCTTTTAGCAGAAAACTAACTTTGTCCCTGGCGCTCTTTTCTCGTGCTGCTTCCGGCGCCCCTGAGCCACTGCTTGCCAGGAGCAAAATTGTAAGTAAGGTGACAGGGTAAGGTTAAATTGAAAGACTAAATTTGTTAATTTGTGTTTTTAAACGGTTTGGATAATAATTTTTTGGAATTCGATAGAGCTAAAAATTCTATTTTGATTTTTTATATTTTTTTTATGTGAAGCCCGAAAAAGTGCTAAATTTCAGCGGCTAAAATGACGTCAAAGATTAATATTCAAAGCATTATTCTTTTTTTCAGACCAAGCAGAATAAATAGGACTTTTCAAAAAAAAATAATTTTACTTATTTTGCAAGTTATGTCTTTATTAAAGTTATTAAAAAAGCTTAAATTGGAAAAAGGATTTTGTTATATTTTCTGTTTTTTAAATGATTTTGGACAATTTCTTTTTTTCATTCGATAGAGCTGAAAATTCTATTTGATATTTATATTTTTGTATTGAAAAGTCCAAAAAAGCCCAGAATGTCAGCGGCTAAAATGACACTCAAACTGAAAATATATTAACAGAAATATCAGCATCACTCAGCAAATTCAGTGCAGCTTTTTAAATTTGATATCTATCTTAAATTTTCGAGTTCTTGGCCACTTTTGAGTTATGCTCAAATATAATTTTATTCAATGAGTGAGGGTCCCCTAATTAGTGATTTTTGTCTAATTGATCAGTATTTTTTTTCAACTTTAAAACTCCCGCTGTTTCCAAGCAAAATATGGGTGAGGTTACAAAATATATCGGAGACGAGGGTTCCTGTATTTATTTTTGTCTCAAAGAGGGGGGGGGGCCGAAATTCCGAAGACCCACGTTGACCAAGCACAAAAAAAAAGATGCACAAAATCACTGTCAAGTAATCTAGGGGATTAAAAATTATTCAGTCAAGAGCGTACGGGAACAGGATCGAACATAGGGGTACTAACTTATACCGTATAAGGGATATATCATATATGATATGTGTTGGTTAACATTTTTGTTTAGAATTTCTTCGTCAATATGTTTTTGTCATCCCGAATTTGTAATTTTTTCGTCTAAAATTGTATATTAACAAAAAATCGCTTTGATTAAAATGTTTTTTCGTCAAATTCGTAATTATCATTTCACACTTACAGATTTATGGGAATAAAACAAATAAAATATTTGTTGACCGTAATAATTCGAATTTAGGACAAGTGCGAAATCAAATTCTTCGATAGAATTTTTCTTATTAATTGTGTTTTCAGGTGGACTCAATCACATGTAATTGTGTCAAAGGGGAGTGTCACTGGCGTAATTCTCGAGGCAAAAATAAAAAATTGAAACCAGTGAAAGTCCAATGTAAGGTAGAGCAAAAAAGGACAAGAACTGAATTAGTCCATGTCCATCAAACCGCTGAATTGTCAAGATGTCTCCGAAAGTATAATTGCTACCCTTCCGTGGACATGTTCAGGAATTGTTAGAACATTATTTGGGATAATTAAGAACTGGACTTTATAATTGATGAAGCATTTTGAATTCTAATGACTATCAAATTGATAGTATCATGCATACAAATTATCTGAAAACATGAATTATCACTGATAATGTATAAGTCAAATTTTGCTCAAAAACCAAATTTTCCTATGAGCGCTGCGCTCAGAGCGCAATTTCATTTTTAAAAGTTAAAAAACTCTGATGAAATAAGTTAAATTAACCAATAACTAAACGATAAAATAAAGGTAAGGTAAGGTTTTTCTCCTATTTTGCAGATGGTTTCATCGATCATGTTTTATCTCCTTTATTTTTTATTATTGAAAATACTGTGAAGTTATGGTAACGTTTTCATGTTCATAATTATCGCAATAATCATTATAATTGAATTATCTTGTTGAAATACAAACAAGTATAGCGCATTTCATGTCATATTTTTGCCGACCGACCTAATCATTTTCGGTTAAGTTTATTCTTTGGCCAATTTATTCAACTTATTTAAAGGACTTTAATTCCCGTTCAGAAAAATACTTGATTGCGGCTTAATAAATCAAAAATCGTATAATTCACCTGAATTTCGTCAAATTTTGCAAAATGCAGACGCTCAGTCTACAGACTAAGGGGGTGGGCGTCGTAATCTGGTACCTTTCAATCCCGCCTCATATAATTCTAGGACAGTTGTGAAAAATCTGAGGATACTCGTTAATAGTCTAGCCTTCGCCTAACGATTTCCATATCTCAAACTTACATTGTTACATCACACCACCAGGTGGTGAGTCTATTCTAGAATACTAAACAGTTTTTTAAAAATCTATCTTCTTTTAGATCCCACATACAAAGCGTTCTGAAATTATACATATAGTACGGAAGAGTGAGGCACTAATATGTTTGTTCCATTTTTTGAACTTTCGCTCTCTTGAATTTTCTAGAATCACTTGTTGAACGCCGATTTTTACAATTTTTCGTCTTCAAAGTGATACTTCTCCTAGACGGATGTTCAGAATAAGACCGTCTTTTCCACTCAGGTAGAGAAAATATAGTGTTCGTCAATATGTTGTCTCGAATTTTTGAATTTCACCCATAGCAATTCTAGAAATATGACTATATGTAAACCGGTAATGAAAAATTCGAAAAAAAGTTCGTCTGATCAGTACAAAAGTACCACCAAATCGAAGCTGAGATTTCACTGAATCAAAAAGTTGGCTAACCGCTAGTCGAAATTTCGAACCAAATCAGCGTCAAATTCGATAATTAGGTGTAACATTTTTGCTCTTAAAAAAAATTGAAATTCTAGAATTCGATTAAGACATTTTTGATAAATTTAATTTCATGCATCGTTTTAGGCGGGTCATATTTACCAATTAAAATATGTTCAATCAAGGTTTATCGGGTTAAAGCTAAAAAATATTTGAATTTTGAAAATTCTAGATTTTGTTCTTGATTGTTTTGAAAAAAATAATTTCCACCATGAGATTTCTTGGGTCAACTTTAGTCATAACCGATATTAATGTATCAAAAATTAATTCTATATAGGGCTCAAAAAATAACGACGCCCACCCCCTTAAGGGGGTCGGTGTTTTTTTACAGCTACGCATATGGGCTCTTGATAAGAAACTTTTTACTTGATTTATATATTCTTCTCAATATACTATCAAAGTGATGTTTCATAATCCAGACAAGTTTCGTCGACAAATTATGAGAAATTTTCGATAAAAGTTCCGAACATTATGAAAAAATGCCTTATTTTTCGTTCAAAATTTGGTTTTAATATTTGTTTCGAATCAACGAGAAAAACTCTACAAAATGGCTATTATTACTCTTCGAGTCGGTGACCACATATGTTAATATGCTCTTTGAAAAATCATATGACATGGTTTTATGATTTTTGGTCAAAATAATTAGACATATTTTGAAATTTTTCCTTATTTCTAGTTAAAAATTTTTAAAACTAATTTTTCTAGAATCATCAAATAAAAATTTGAAGAACACCATCTTTTCCTTGATCCAAACATGTCCTCGTTTTGTTTCTTCGCTCTGGTTTATACTCTTAACTATAATTTTGCAACGAATTACGGTTTGGGAGAAATAGGTTGAAGCCGTCATTAATTAGAAATAATAAAATATCATTATACTTAAACTTGCCAAATTGTTAAGTCGTCACGACCACCCAATTCAATTTTTTTTATTAATCTCATGAAAAAAATTTTTCTTACGATGTGCCAAACTTTCGTTTTTTTCGAATTTTTTTGGATTTCAAAATTTTCGATTTCGACGTCGAAATAGTATGAAAATATAACAAATAAATTAAATTTGGTGGTCAAGACCTTTTTTTCCTGTTTCTTATCAAAAATACAAAAAAATGATTGTACCTCAATTTTGACGCCTACAAACTCAATCTCCCGTTTTTTGAGTGTTTTTTGGAAGTAAAATTAATAATGTAAGAAAAATTGATTTGAAAAAATTCAGATCATACGAAGGAAGCACAAAAGTGCCAACTTTTGTTCGAGAAAGTTTTTATTCGAAAATTTTAAAGTGGCAAAACGTTTCTTATCAAGTGAAAACAAAATGAAAAAGTGCAAATCTGTCAAAATGCACCGCCTCCCTTAATTATGTCAGAGTAAGCTGTCTTTTGTCCGAGACCTAATTTTAACCTTTCTTCATGGTTGTTGCCAACAAATTGTTACTAACAATACTAGTTTTGAAATTTAATAATTATTTCTTGTTCGAGCTTCAGCATGTGACACCCTTATACAGTATGTTATTGTTAACGGTTGAATGGTATAACGGTTTTAACGGGAATAAATAAAAATGTAACCTACAGCATGTATTTTTTTTGAGGAGGAACAGAATATCAACTGTCCGAAAGAATCGTCTGTTTCTTGGAGAGAATTCTCAAGAATTGTTAACTTTTCAATCTCCCTAGAAAAACACAAACTGTAACGATAGATAAACTTTTTTACGTAAAATAAACAATCACAAAATACTTAATCAAAATTATAAAACTCGAATGAATTCACATGTCAGGGTAAGGAAGAACAAACTGTTCAAAATAAACAAGTTCATATTTTCTGTTAGATAAGTTTAACTCACGTCATTTCTATATTCTTTGTTGATAACGCATCAAATTCAAAAACATGTGGTTGTCATTTTTCTAAAAATATCTTAATGTCACAGAATCAGCACCACAACTTTCTAGGAAGTTTATCTCGACCAAAAATTTGGTTAGAAATTCACATATTATGTATTTTCGATCTCTGAGTGCCGGTTTATGAACTCTTTGAATTCCGAACCGTGCACTCATTGGTTATGATATCTAAATTTACTCACAATTTAAAATCACATTTTCACATTTTTTAAGTTTAACCACACATTTTACTTTAAAAGTTATTAATTCATTCGCCAAAATAAATAATTCAAAATTGAAATATTTTTTCACAATCATTAACAAAAATATTCTAACTAATTTGAAGAATGCATTTTAATTCATGCTTCCATTTTCGTGGACGATCTTTTTGATTTTCGAGACCAAATCAAATTGATTTTCTCAGAAGCTGTGGAAGTTATCAACTATAGTTACCCTATCCAAAACATTACTCAAAATTCGCAAACCGAAATGGCTGTCCATCTGAATACAAACGGAGAAGTGGATAAGAATAATGGTGGTATAAGAAAATTAAATTGGTCGATTCATGTGAAATATAATGGAAATGAAAATGTCAAATCAAATATTTTACATAATATTCGTACAAGCATATGTCCCTGTTAATAACTTTTGTAAATTATGTCGCCATTGTACAGCTTTTTATAACGAATAAAATTGATTCTCATAATTTCAATTTTTGTTTTATGTTCTTTCGCTTTGAAATAAGAAAAAAAATATTTTTGTTGAAAATTTACATATCCGGAAAACAGAAAATGTAATGTGACATAACTTATGTCCGTCAGTCAAACACGGTTCTGTTTTATTTTCATAAAAATTTGGACAATTAAAAACAAACTGATGGTACTTTGATTTTCCGTTTTTTATAGTTTGAAAATTATTTCTTCGTGCTTATTGGCATTTTCGTCAAACTTTATGAATTTTCAAAAATTCAAAGTCCCGTTCTCTGAAAAAAAACACAAACCTTAATTTTTCGATAGTAAAAATCCTTGAAATAACATTTGGCTTGAACTTTCTGTAAACAACGTCTACAGAAGAAAACATATATTGGATCTGGTGCTTTGACGGAACTTTTTTCGATATGCTCAAAAAAACTAAATTTTTTTAGCACCACCAATTGTTGGTGTTTCTTTAACAGTTAGACTGCTGGTTCATGTTGGACTAAATTTTGTTTTCACACGAATTACTTACCGGAGCGAATGAAATTGTTTTCGAGAAAAAACCCAGAAGTTTAGTAATATTTTCAGAAATCGAAATTTAAAAGTTTTGACAAACCAAAACAGCCTCAGCGATTGACACAAATTCTGAGGTAACCTCCATTCGATGATTACTCCAACAAAGTGTGGTCATGTTAGCTACCACATGTAAAATGAGGTGTTATTGAGAAACTTTAACTCCATCTAAAATAACAAAAATGACATTTTTCAAATTAATATAGCAAAGTCGTTTTTATAAAAAAGTTTTTGAATTTATTATATTTTCCGTTTTGATTTATTGAAAACGTCTACGAACCTGAGTGTCGCGCCATGGCGTTTGGTTGTGGAGTCCAAACTGTAGACTCAACACCAAGCTTGTAAAGAGGGGCGATCCTCATGTTTCTTTATTCCCCGCTTCCGTTCCTTTTCTCAAGCTCTCGTTCCCTTCTTCCGTCGTGTCACTATTGAGTAGTTATATCAGTACCGGGAACTTTGCAAAAGTGGACATCGACTGTAGTTTTTCTTCAGAGAGCATTCTGATTGGTTCAGACAACATTTTCAGACAGGGTTCATTAAAGTTCAAAAAAGTTCAAAAAAAGTTCATAAAAAGTTCAACAAAGTTCAAAAAAATTTTGACAAAAATTTTTCGAAAAAAAAAGATTCCAGACAAAATTTTCGAAAAAATTTTTAGACAAAATTTTCGAAAAAATCTTGAGACAAAATTTTCGAAAAATTTTTAGACAAAATTATTCGAAAAAATTTCAAGACAAATTTTTTCGAAAAAAAATTTCAAGACAAAATTTTTCGAAAAAAAAATTCAGGCAAAATTTTTCGAAAAAAAAATTCGGACAAAATTTTTTCGATTAAAAATTTTAAATCTTTTTTGAAATTTCTTTGCAAAATTGGACACTTTTGGCACGGTGCCAACTTTTTTTAACACGTGAGCAGACATTCTGGCGCCAATATTATATGAGTCATCATTATGAATAATCGATTAAAGTTGATGAATCACGATCAAAAAAACTTTTGAGATAGGAAATGTTTTGGAAAATGAACGTAAAAATTTTTTGAACATTTTTTTTGGTTAATTTTCATACAAAAAAAAATTAGTGAAAATAAAATCAAGGTCAAATTTTCAAAATAAAATTCTGGTCAAATTTTCAAATAAAAATATTCATCAATAAATTTAGATGAAATTTTCAAAAAACAATTTAATGTTATTAAAAAAAATACTCCGATAATTATTTAATCAAAATTTTCAATGCAAAATCAAAAATAAATTCCAGATTAATTGAGAAAAGTAATCTATTTTATATTTGATGATAAAATATCTTTTAATAAATTTAATTAAACTTAATTTTTTGAAAGTTTGACGGTTAATATTCTTCATGATATGCTGAAACAATGAGTTATTTTTCGAAAATATCATCAAAAAACCATTTCTTTTGTGAACTAAAATTCTATCATAATAAGAATAAAGAAAGGAGATTTGCAACGATAAAAACTCGGAAATTGAAATTCAGACTTTTGAAAAATTCATCAAAGTTTTTTTTGCATGCTATTTGTCTTTTCCGCATGGTTTGTAAACAAACGCGGTGTACGATTGAACAAAGTTCTAAGGATATTTAGCAGCTACATTTTCGAAACAAATTATATATACAATTTTTGTGGTCTTTGACTTTCATCGGAAATCACTAAAATAATTTTTTTCCTGCTTATATGTATTAAATAAATCGAAACTCCGCAAATTACTATATTTCTGAAATGAAAAAAATTCATTGGTCAATCGATTTGATATCACCAATTTGTTTTCAGAAATAAAGTGTCTTTTTATAATTTCGGTAAGGTTTTTATTCATCAGAACTCTCAGCTGAACTATCGTCTGACCAATGAAATGGTATTTTTTGAATAACAATCTGTAAAGAAATAATTTTATGAACTCGAACATTTGAAGTTGAGAAAATTTTTCTGTTGTACTCGTGACTTTCGATCAATTTCTCAGCCAAGTCAACATCATCCATTTCCGCCATAAGGTCAACTTCATCTTGTTCAGTAGTTATTTTCCGGACAGAATTGATAGCACCTGCCATACTTGGATATGTAAGCCGCAAGTCGTCAGCTGTGAATTCGGCAGTCTTCGCCGTTGTGCTGATAAACCACGCATCTTAATAGTAATTATCAGTTCCTAAGATTTGTTATGAATAATCCTGATTTTTGAATTATTTCAGGGACCAGCAATAAAATTAATCCTACCTATGGAGATTTAATAATTTGGAAGCATAATATCGAATATTTTTGGCAGAAGCGTATTGAGATTTCGTTTTTCATCGTAGTAGCAAGTGATGTAGCAAGTATGAGCAGGCGGAAGGTCAGCATTTTGAGGAAGAGCATTACCCTTCGTCGGGAAAAACTTAATATTTGTATCAAGATACAAATGTGAGCTATACTTTAATATTCCGAGATCACCAATTGCTTTCAGTTCAATATCATCAAAATCTTTTTCAATATCAGATTTCTCGAAAGCGAAAAGCGTGTTTAGCTCATTTATTTCTTTTTCGAAGAAAAGCATTCTGAACATTTTAATTTTAAATTAAATAGTTCTTTGACAAATTTATCAAAAAAATTGATTTTCATCAGAGTTTAAACAGACCCAGCATCTTCATTATTCAATTAATAGACCCTGTGTTAGACTTAATTTGATTTTGAAAAATATTATTTTTTTTAAATTAACATCATAAATAAAAATTGTTTGAGACATCGACCGTAAAATCCAAAATTTGAGGTATCATCAAAATTGAATCTCTAAGACAGAGCAAGAAAAATCTTTTGCACTTAAAGGACTTAATGACCCTTTTTCGAAATATTTGGATTTATAAAATTTTATTTGAAAACAAAATATTTTTTTTTGTAAATTTTGATCAAAAATGGAAAAAGTTTAAAAAATCGCAACACTTTTTTGTGATGTTTATCTTGTTCATATTTATTTGGTCATTGCAGAAAAATTAAAATTACGGAAATTAAAGGCACTTTTTTTCAGATATTTTGAATTGAAAAACATTGTCGAATTGGTTTTTGAAAAATATCAATTTTTTTCAATTTTAATCAAAAATAAATAGAGTTTAAAAAACCTTAACACTTTTTTGAGATATTAATCTGAATTATGTTTATTTTGTCATCGCAGGATAATTAAAATTTCAAAAATCAAAGGCACCCTTTTTGAGATATTCTGGATTGAAATTTTTTTTTTCGAAAAATATAAATATTTTTTTGAAAATTTGCATCAACAATAAAAAATGTTTGAGACACCGACCGTTAAATCACAAATGTCAGGTTCAACCATAGTTTAATAACCAAAAAAGTGTGTTGTTTTCAATCGAACACATTTTTTTGAAAAAAAAGAAAACTAAAAAAAATGTTCTATGATTTTAATAATTATCACAAAATTACAAAAATCCATTATCATTAGAGTGTGGAATGACAAACACAGAATCTTCAGTAACTCGCATTCTCATATAAACAGGGTTAACAGTTGGTTTTTTAGTTGACTTTGTAGTCGTAGTTCCAAGTCTTCTATCAACTACTATTTTATTGAAACTAGCTTTTTTAACTTCATCATCAAAAAGAGCATTTTCATAATCCATCGTCGTAAGAAGTACATGTTTAGGTGTCCCTTTATGCGATCGTTTAACGTCGTGGCTGTTATTGACATGATAACACTTCGGACTAAAATAAATGATTTAAATAAACGAAAATTATATTGCACACATTAAAATATTTTAAAACATTTCTCAGTAAAACAAAATTGTACTTTCTAAGCATAAAAAAAACTTATTTCAGAAGTTGTTCTAGATTCGTTAAAATTAAATTTGTCCGCATCAATTTGTTAAAATAAAATTAAGTGTTTCATCAACTAACCTCAGACCAATAAATTTTCCTCTCGTTGTTGTAAATTCAACTTTCAGATACCCTGGAGTTTTTTGTCCAGCTGGAGAGTCATCAGAAAACCAAATAGATTTGATGTTCTCCTCCCAGTCTTTTTGTTGTTCCGGTTTGACAAGCGCGTCCAGCGAATCTTTTGTCATTCCAATCATCACGGAATCAATGTCTACGAAAAAAGTGATGAGATATATAAACTATGCCATTTTTTTAAGTGAAGTATCATGCCAATCTTACCTATATAAGCTATGCGATAACTTTTTGGAACCAAGTATTCATGCAAAGTATAAATAAATTTGTACAACCAAAGCGTCGATAATTGGTACACAAATAATGAGACATGCACTGCAATCGAATCTTCGATTTTCTTTTTTTTCGTGACTATTTCATGAACATTTGTTGGAAATTCTGTGATCAACTTATGTTTCTTTTCAAGCAGCGGTGTATTGATATGTCGATACAAATTTTTTGGCAGTACAAAAGAGCTTTTGCGATGTTTTTCCAAGTTCATTCCAAATCGTCCCTATTAGGTTACATACAGTTTATTCATTATTGATAAAATTTTTACCCTGCAAAAGACTTATGTTCAAAGTATAGTATAAATCAAATTTGATATCAAAAATATATTCATAAGATTTTAACCGTGCCTATACATGAATTCATCGTAAATTTAGCACGATCACCTAGAGGTTTATTGTTACAAACAGCAGCAATACGTATCTTCACCATTTCGTCGATAAATTGTCGAAACGGTTGTTGACCTAGCAAAAATTGCATAGCCCAATGAACTTTTGTGACTTCAAGACCCAATGATAAATAGAACACTAGAAGAGGTGTTGTCAAGACAATGTCGACTGCGTTAAATTTCATTGATTTGCATGTGTAAGGAAATTTTCGTTTCAATTTCATAGCGTCATACAAAACATTTTGAGTTAGCATTTCCGGAACAACGTCAATTTAACCAAAAATAAATGGGAAATTTAAGTCCTTGTACTTGGTTTGGACTGCCTTTGGTGTGATTATATCAACTTTCAATAGACCAAAGAATATGCTATCACTTTTTATGGGTTGATATCAAAATAATTTCGTAGGAATAAAAAATTGTTAAATATAATACATGAGCCCTATCCTGACTGCAGATATTAACATATCTTGAGTGATTACATCTTTGCCGATAAACTTACTTAGTTGAGCACTGTAGGTAAAATTGCTTCGAAACTTGGTTCATTGACAACTTCGCATAATCTTAAGATCATCAAGTCCAGTACAGATCACTTTAAGGGGGTTGTGGGTGTAAATGAAACAATTGATGAAGAAAATTTTTATATCTTTCTTGAATTCAGCTTCGAGAAACGAATAACGAAAATTGGTTCTTATCAACCAATCAGAGTTTCTTTCTTTTCGTCATGCGTAGGCGATAATGCAAGACAACCAACAAATGAAAACAACACCAAATCTACTGAGAATAATGTCAGCAAAACTAATTTTACTATAAAAACAAACAGAATAATTTTTCAACGAATAACGGACAAAATATATAACAATATGTCGTAGGTTTCATACATTTTATGTTTTATTCATTTTATGAAACATTATTGACCGACTTATTTCTGATTTTAAAGAGAATTTCTGATTTAATTTGTACGTCATAAAACAACAGAGAATAATTTTTCAACGAAATAACTGACAAAAAATAACAATATGTCGTAGGTTTTATAAAGTTTATGTTTTATTCAATTTGAAACAAAATTGACCGATTTTTGTGTGAATTGAGAACATATTTTTACCAGTTTTTCACTCCGGTACTGGTGAGCCATCCTTCACCAGAATCATAAAAGTTACTTCAGGTGATAGAGAAGGTTTTAGTCTCTCGTATTTTTTTCTCATTTATTCTTATCTGCCGTTATCAACCTTCCAGTCGAGCTGGAGGAAGGGCTATTTTCCCCAGCAATTCCAACATTCTACACCCACAAACCCCTTAAGTCGTTGAAGGTTCGATTTCATGTCTCCTTTTGTTAACAGATTCCATACAACCCCATTCACACCGATGAAACCGACAACCAAAGTACTCAAACCCAATGCGATATGGTAAACCATCTCCATTTGACAACTCAAGGTATCCATCAATTGAAAATCCTTGTACAACTTTTTCACCACCATTTAAAGCATGCTGAATGTGACTGTTTTGGTGAGGATTTCGCGATTGTTCATACTTAAATATATATTATTTTATAGATATATGCGTGATAATGTTTAATTTTATTTATTGAAATGTGAAAATAATCACCTCAAGCCATTTGATGCATTGCAGCGATGATTTCTTGCCTGATTGATGCATTGATTTAATTTTGAATGTTTGACCAGTTTTTTCGAACAGCAAACCAGGACCAGTTGGCAAATCTTGACTGATAGCATGAGGATATAACTAAAAATGAGACATTATTGAGCATAATATTAATTTAACATTTCAATTTATTTAAAATTATCTTCAGAAAAAGAATTTTTGTTCAAAACAAATGAGAAAACTCGAAATCACGGCAGACTAGAATGCCAGTTTAAATACATACAGTATCACTACTGCTCGTTTCGGGGTTTTGAGTTGATTTTTCCAAACCCATTTGAAATATAGCTCGAATAAATATTCATCCTGTTGAACATTCAAACTGTACCACTTAGTGGTGAGATAAAATAGGCCTCACTGTGAATCCGTTCAGAGTATTTTTAATTTGGGGGAATAGTATAGTTTTGTTGTTCACTTACCGAATTAAAGTCAAACGAACTTATTCGCTGGAAGACCTCTTCATTTGGAGCCTTGATAGCAGCTTCTGGCAGTGGAGCACCATTTTCTCTTGTATAGTTTTGTTCACCAACTACCATCATTCGGTGAAACAACATACATAAACCTCCATCTAGATTTTTTCTTATTTCTTTATTGTAATCCTGAGAACTTCTTCCAAACGAGTAAATCGGTGCCGCAGTTTTGTCGTAAAATTTGAAAGCAACATGTTGCGCTAAACCAGGTAGAGACATAAATTTATGAACATTGACTCCGAAATCGTTCAAAAATCCTGAACTATAAGCTTCAATGCTTTTTTGTAAAAGCCAGCAATCATTCAGATTATAACTACGAAGGTAGTCTTTCATATCAGCGCAGTTTTTAATGAAATAACTTTTCGAGATTTCGTAACGTTGAGGGGATGTATGCAACATATTGAGAACCTCAGATTTATATTCTTCGTTAACTTTCATGATCTTATTCTCAATTATGATGACGGATTTATCAAAAATGGCAAACTTGAATCCATAATAATTCGAAATATCCCTTAATATTATATAAATATTTTTCAATATTTATTCAATTAAGATTATTTATCACTTATTTGATAATATTTCAGTGTCTTGTTAGATTTTGAAAAGAGTTATACATTGACCTGCACTCATTTAATAATAATTTCCGTCAAAAATCCTCCTTTTTTATATACTTTGAAATATAAGAAAAATTGGGGATTAAGTTATTTTTTAAAACTAGTGCGAAAGTTAACGAAAATTTTGTACGTGCCATATTCAAGCTCAGAACGAGTTGGTCACGCTAACATAAATGATATATGCAAGCTCGGTCTTTTGCACCACCTCTAATCACTTTGGCACACCACTCGAGCGAAAAATAACATAGCCCAAAAATCCAATATTTTTAAGATTAATTCATTTTTGAGAATTAAAGACACATTTTTTTGAGAAAATTGTGGTTGAAAATTTTTTTGACCCTTAAAATTTATGAATATATTAATTTTGGTAGATCAGCCATGAAAAAACGTTCTGGAGCCTGCAAGCCTTTTTTGAAATATTAATTTTTTGACCCTCAACATTTATTAATTTTGTTAGATTGACCATAAAAAAGTTCTGGTTCTCGGACCACTTTTTTGAAATATTGATATTAATCACCTAGATAGAATACATAGATTACCTAGAATACCTAGAATACCTAGATAGAATAGATTTCTAACAGCAAAAGCAAAATTTTAAAAATTAAAGACACCCTTTCTAAGAAAATGGAGACTGAAAAAATTTTTGACCCTCAAAATTTATGAGTTCATTAACTTTTTTAGATCAGCCATAAAAAAAGTTTTAGAGCCAGCAATTGCTTTTTGAAATATTGATTTTTGGGAGGTTTATTTAATCAAAACAGCAAAAGCAAAATTTTGAAATTTAAAGGCACCCTTTTTGAGAAAATAAAGACTGAAAAAAATTTTGACCCTTAAAATTTATCAATTTATTAACTTTTTAAGATCAATCGTTAAAAAATTTCTAGATCTCGGACCACTTTTTTGAAATATAAATTTTTAGGAGGTTCATTAAATCGGAACAGCAAAAGCAAAATTTTGAAATTCAAGACACCCTTTTTGAGAAAATCGAGACTAAAACAATTTTTGACCCTTAAAATTTATGAATTTTTTAACTTTTTTAGATCATCCATAAAAAAAATTCTAGAACCCGCAAGTGTTTTTGAAATATTGATTTTGAGGAGGTTCATTCAATCAAAACAGCAAAATCAAAATTTTGAAATTTGAAGACACCCTCTTTGAGAAAATAAAGACTGAAAAAATTTTTGACCCTCAAAATTTATGAATTTATTAACTATTTGAGATCAATCATTAAAAAAGTTTAAGGATGTGGGCGACGATAATTGAGATTTCTCAGAAAACTTTTTTGATAGCCTCATTTTGTAGAGAATTTTCCACGGAGTTTTTAAAGCATAGATTTTTCTGAATTTTGATTTTTTTCAAAAAAAAGTAAGTTTGAGATTTTTTAGATTTTTGAGAAATTTGAAGTGAAAGGTACCAATTTCGATCTAGAATTTATTTGTCACCTTTCAAAATTGTGATGTAGACACTTAACTCGAAATACTGCCAAAAAACGTTAAATTCAAGTTTTAATTTTTTTTAATTTCAAAAAAGTTCAGTATTTCAACAAAAACTAGAAATTCACAAGTCGTTCCTGAGACTTTGGAGAGGAAAATTGGAAAAAGGAGACCGTTTAAACCTTATTCAGCCTTTGCGGTGAATTTGATGTACAAATGAAAATTTTCCATATATATTAAGGAGGAGTAGGCGTTTGCGCGAGGCTCCCAAATAAGCTGTTTTGACCACTAGAGACAAAATTTTGAAAAAGGGCGACCGTTGGTGATGAGTATTTATATCTTCATTCTAAATTGCAAATATCAATAAAAAGTGATGAGAGATGAATGAGGAGTAGGCTTTTAGTGCTTTTAGGGACGCCACTAAAAACCATTTTCTGAGCGTAGGTTGAAGTATCAGATGCTCTGAATAGTACTGGCACCTTCCTTACGAGTTGTACTACGTATTTTGGAAAATTAATTATTTCTGAAGCCAGGTGTTCTCAGAAACTTCACTTGAAAAATGCGTAAAAAAGAGCCCAATTATCGACGCCCACATCCTTAAGATGGCGGACCTCTTTTTTGAAATAAAAATTTTCAGCAAATTTATTGAGTTTAAATAGCAAAAGCAAAATTTTGAAATTTAAAGGCACCCATTTTGAGAAAATCGAGACTAAAACAATTTTTGACCGTTTAAATTTATGAATTTATTAACTTTTGAAAATCAGCCATAAAAAAAATTATAGAACCCGCAAGTTTTTTTTTGAAATATTGATTTTTAGGAGGTTCATTAAATCAAAACAGCAAAAGCAAAATTTTGAAATTTAAAGGCACCCTTTTTGAGAAAATCGAGAGTGAAACAATTTGTGACCCTTTAAATTTATGAATTTATTAATTTTTTTAGATCAGTCATAAAAAAAGTTTTAGATGGCGGACCACTTTTTTGAAATATAAATTTTCAGCAAATTTATTGAATTAAAATAGCAAAAGCAAAATTTTGAAATTTTAAGACACCCTATTTGAGAAAATTGAAATTAAAAATTTCTCCGACTCTCAAAGTATTTTTAAATTTTTTTAGATTGATCATTGAAAATTTTGGATTTCTTCGAAATGTTCAAATCATGAACCCCTTTGAATTTATGTAAAAAGAAAAGATTTTCGTACTAAACTCACATTTGAGAAGTCCATTCTCCATTACTTAATCGATTCGTGGCAATATTTTCAAGTTCACTTAAGACATCTTGTGATTGTAATTTACTCAAACTGGATTTGAAATCCTCATAAGGTGGGAATTTTTTACAATCAGCTATTTCTTTGGGGCATAACCATTTTTCGTATGGATAAATTGTTTTGGATAATTCGGTCACTCCACACGATAGGGCAAAATTATCAAGCGTCATTGGACTAATTAATATCATATATTAATAAGCGTTAAATTAATAATTAATTCGCTGGTTAATTGATGGGTACTTTATAATATATCACCTTGTATAGTTCATGAAGTCCCTAAATATAATTGGACCATAACTTAGTTCGATTACACCAGTTCCTCGCTTGATACAGCTTGGAGACTTTGATGACTCACTTGTTAAAAGATGCATTAGTGGAGTGAGAAGCACATTCATGTCGTATTTTTGTATCAAAATAAAGTTTAACCGAAAATTTTATCGACAAAATGACTTTTTTCATTACTAAGTATAAAATGTATATTAACCTCCATTCCATGAATACACTTTGAGTTTGAAAATTTCGTTGAGGTACGTCAGTTTCGCATAAATGTGAGTCTTTTTTTCAACGGGCATATTTTTAAATTCACTTGTACGCACCAAATCATTATACTTGGAAATACCTTCAGTTATTGTCAAAGGAATTATTCGGAAAAGTTCATTTCTGGTAAATTTCAATGTCACAATAAAATCTTCAATTATTGTTTTCAAACTTTGCGGAGTCATATCTTTTCGTAGGAAAAAGTATTCTCGCTCTCACCCAAAATTGGCCGTGATACCTATCGACAGCAGTTTGTGGACCATGAGAAGATTAAAAATCGATTTTTCATTATCTCTTGACATCCCTGTTTCGATATCAATTGTAGCAAAATATATATTTTCCCATTCTAAGCTTGGAATTATACCTTCTGAAACCAGTGCTTTTTTCCTTACATCTACTGGCTGACTATAAACTTTTTGTGCGCAGGTGATAACAGTATCGGGAACACAGGAGTTAAAATGTATTCGGAAATTACGCAAATGATTGGTTCCATAAAAACATCCGTCATTTTCACATGAAAAAAAATTAATTGAAGAGCTGTCACGATAGTAGAGTAGGTGCTTATCAACGTTCAAATTTTCACCACCCTTGAAAGAAGGTAGTTCTATTGCCATTTTATTAGCATATTTTCGATCCATCACCTTTTTTGAGATCACGTCGCGTTTTTTGCGTTTAACCACCCAAATTTGAACCCCTAGATTATAAATTTTATGCAATTTCGAAATGTCAAGCGTGACATGATAAAACGAACTATCCCATTTTATTCTATTTTTTGAAACTCCTTCAAAAAATTTATTTCGAGTAAATTTTGGTTTCAATTCGGATGTTATTGCTTGAAAAAATGTCATTTTTTCAGACTGTGAGAAATCATGAAGTTGGGAGTAATCATTTTTAATAAGAAAGTCATTCAAATCAAGAATTAATTGCATTCCAGGTAAAACTGGATTGGAAAATTTATTAAATTTTGGATTGAAAATATTTATTTGCGTAGAAGCTTGACTGGTCGAACTTGAATAAGATTTTCGGACTTTTGATTTCAAGCCAGGCGCCGAAATTCGTGTGTAAATATCAATTTTCAGATTTAGAAACTTTTCAACCTCGCCGATTACAGTCATGCAATCGCTATCTCTAAAACGTTCATAGGCTCTCACATCTAGATCTCTTTTTAAACGGTAAATAGACTTTTGGTTTAAAGGTGTTTTATCATGTTCAAACGCTGACGCTTCTGGTCTTTGTTCTTTGTCTCTTTTATAAAACTCTATGCAGCGAAATAAATCATCCTCGCAAGGACATGAAAACTTGATGGTTATCATTTGGTTAATTTTTATATTATGAAAACATATCACTCTGATTTCTGAGAATACGGCTGACTGGCGCTATTGGTTTATTGCAAAAACTGACTTTTCAGACTAGCGGAAATTAAACGGAAATCCTGCGCGACAAAAAATAACAATAGGCGTATAAAGTTTTTATTAGATTTAGTAAAAGTTATTCAACTGAAACGTTTAAGTTTTTATCAAAGACAATTTTTCGAACATATACAGGCATCCAAAGTTAAATTTGTTTTTCAGATAAAGTTTCCTTGAACTTAAGTTTCAATTGTAAATTCCCGTTGGTGATTTTCATTTTCTCCAAATTCACGACAATCAAAAAGCAATCTTTTTTATATTCATAAAAATTAAAAACACCCGACGACCATGGATTGAAATATCTTAAAGTTAAAATAAAATCAACATATATATATTTTTTTTCAATCTACCTATTTGTCTGTTTCAAAAATAATTGGTAAAAATCAATTGACGATAATCCAGAACCACAAAGCGGAAAACCAGTTATTGATTCATTATCTGAAAAAAACATTAATCATTAAATTTTAATTCAAATGTTCGTATCGTTTCACCTAATAATAAATTAAATGACTGCATCGAATGTTGCTGAAATCGAGTTAAACTCAAATCATCTTTCCCACTCAATCGATCCAACGTTGAAAGACCAAACATCAGATACTTCGGAAGGTTTCCTTGTACTAAATTGAAATCATACTCTGAAAGACCGCCATCTAGAACATTTCTTCTCACAACGTAGTCATCATACTTTATTTCGTAGTTGTAAAGTTTGACTTTACTCATTTGTTGCTCTAATTCCGTTGAATATGCATAATATGCCGATAATACTGGATTTTTAATTGGTATAACAGTCTCTTCAAAAGTAAATGGATGATCAATAGGCTGAGAATGATTAGTTTTTAGCAGAAGTTTAGTGTCATCCAGGATGACTCATCCTCCATTTTCATCAACGAATAATTAGCAGGAGCGCGATGAAACCGTATCACTACAGGCACATTAGCAGGAAGACAATATTAATGACAGTTTTCAAATTTTAGCGCAGCAATTAACAATTTGATTCAAAAATGAATATCCCTGTTCTTCAAATTTTACCTGTTTCACGTGCAAGTCTATGGTTTAACGGCACAGCAAAGTAATAAAGTTTCCAAGTTTGTAAATATGTTTTACCATCATGAATTATTTCCTTGTAAAACGTGTCCGCATTTTTGTCTCGGTGGAGAGATGTTTTATTGAGAACTAACATATTCTTGTCAATATTACTGAAAAATTTTGATGAAATTTGAGTTTTTTTCAAACCAAATTTTACTTACAGTGGATTTGATATTCCACAAGTGTCCATTGTGGTTTGCACAAAAGAGTCATCAAACGAACTTCTGTTGCAAAAGTAATTACTCACTGCATAATCCCAAGCGTTGCTTTTCTGCGTAATTGTTTCATGAGCAATATTTATCTCTATACTTTCAAAAAGCTTTGATACGCAATCATTATCAAACCAATAATTTTCAGGAAGTTCAAGTTGAACAGAGAGAGCACATTCCGATAGTTTCAAAAATCGTTTATCGGGCCCCAAGACAAATTCCAGCACATCTTTATCAGGATTTTAAAAAATTTAACATTTGCAATAATTGAAAATTTTTGTTCATAGAGAATTTTAAATCCTAATTTTATTGTTGAATGTAGATGTTAATTTCAAAATTTTGGCATCTCGGATTCCCTGGTCATCATTGAGAAAATTATTCGAAAAACTAAACATTTTTAATTTTTGTATGTATTTTTATTTATCAGAATGCTAACAATGAATAATTTTTTTATATCAAAGCATAATATCAATCATTATAAAACAAATTTCAAATTGAAGCTCTAGAAGACACAGTAACCTTTTTAGTCGTATCAGCGGACAAAGAAACCGTCTCAATTCTGTCTTTTTGCCCGCCAATCTAAGAAATCCCGCACTATCCATAACTTTTACTTCATCTTCTGTTATAAAAATTGCTATCCAATGATCATCGATCAGTAATATAAACGAAATTGGCAACGACATTATTTTAAGTTTTGAAACTTGTGTAAGCGTAAAAATACCACCGAAATTGTCAAATTTTTTTACCAATTTCTCAATGCTTTAGTTTGGCTTCATAAATGGTTGAAAATAAAAATCGAAAAAATCTTGATAAAATAAAAAATAAAATTGTTTTACCAATTCTTATAAGCCATTCCTTTTTGCGTCCATTTGATGATTTTTCCTTTTTTTTTCCTTTGTTTTTTCGTTCGTTTTGGCTTTCCTTTATCTTTAAGACCTTAAGGTATAAACCTTGTTTCACGGAAACAAATTTCAAAATAAATAAATTAAAATATTATCTCACCATAGACCCAGGCGCATTTTGTATGCATACCAAGATTGAAATGAAATCCAGATTGGTAAGTGCAAGACCATTTATAGTGAATGTGACATTGCGTGGGCGTTGATAATCGATTGACCAAAAAATTAAATTTGTTGAGGTATAATCAATTCTGAAACCGTCAATAGCTTTGGTCAAAATCACTCCATCTGGATTTTTCTTATCAGAATTAATTAAGTTAGTGGTCATTTAACAACGCCTCGGCAATTGCAATTTTCGTGATTTGACGAAATTCTAGATTTGGTAATTCCCATTTTAAAGTGTCACCATCTGCAGTTAAATGTGCAGAGTTACTATCCAGTTGTAGAAATTCCATTTCTGACTACCAAATTAATTTCTTGGTTGTAAAACTTTCGATCTAGTACCTCTCCCGCTAAGTTTTGAATATTATAATAAAACACGCGTCCTGACTTAAAAACTTTATTAACTTTATAGAGCTCTTTTGTCCAACCGGCTTTGTAACCTTTAGTGAATATATTTTTTGGCAATGGTATTCTGATTATATCTCCCACTCTGAAATTACAGTCGCTTGGTGGTGCCTGACTACCGTATAAAGTTTCAAATATTTCTTTCTGATTTTGGAACGTTACTTCGATGGGTGCCATGCCAATACTACGATTCACAGAATTATTTAAAGCTGCAGAAATGTCTTGTCATACATCTATCCAGCGTTCAGTCTTATTTTCAGTAAAGTAGCGTTCAATTCTTCCTTTTGTAAACTCCCTAGCGGGTTGTTAGCCCTAATATTATAATTATTATTATTTTCTTGGCTAGAAAACAACATTATGGTTTTCTAGCCCATTCACTTTTAGCGCC
>SCLH01001401.1:68364-164852 GCA_004367855.1 Oikopleura vanhoeffeni
TTAGATATAACAAGGAGAGAATTCATGGGTGGCAAATTTTCGAAATCAAAGACAATTTGAAAAACTTGAATGAAATCTTTTATCCAACTTCGCCATGTTCCTGTTTCTTGGTCGAATTTTTATTTCGAAATTTCCAGAATATCAAAAGATCTTCTCAAATTCCTCGACCGATTGCCGACAAATCCACAAATCGGAAACTGTTGAAAAACTTTACCGAAAACGCTCCATTTTCCTTTTACTTTGACTGACAGTATTATTTCTGACAATTAAATAAAACACTTTAATCAAATAAAAAAATTTCCATTGCTTAATAATTTGCAAATATTTTTAGATTTTTTTTTGTGAACAAAATATTTTATTTGAATAAACCGCAGCACTTTTTTGAAATGTTGATCTCGAACATTTGTATTTGGTGAATTCAGAATAAGTAAAATTTAGAAAATTAAAATAACCTTTTGACATATTTTAATTAAAAAAAATTTCGAAATTTTATTTTTTATTTGAAAATTTTGATCAGAAATAAATAGAATTTAAAAAACCGCAACTGTTTTTAGAGATGTTGCTCTTGTTCAGTTTTATTTGGTCATGTCAAAAAAAGAATAATTTTGAAAATTAAAGAAACCTTTTTTGAGAATATATCACCAAGAAATATGTCGAGCCAAAGAATATATCGACCAAGAAACAGGAACATGGCGAAGTTGGATAAAAGATTTCATTCAAGTGTTTTTCACAATTGTCTAATTGCACATTTCGAAAATTTGCCACCCATGGAAATTCTTTCCTTGTTATATCTCACAAAAAAAGAAGTTTTCTGCCAAAAAAAGATGAGAAGTCACGCAGCGGCAACCATAATTCCATTTGCCCGTTTAGCTATACCTTCTGGCATACATCAAATGCGGGCGTGATTTTATTTCTGATTCGATTTTCAAAGCCAATTTTTCATCAGAGAAATATTGATAAACAGGCATAAAATACTCTTTTCTGGCGATAATAACCTTGAATTACGTATCATTGCAGCAATGATACAATCGTCTTGACTATATAAGCTGAAATACTTACATGAGCGAGAGAACGAATAATAACAAAAACTCAGACTCTAGGGTTCTTCTTTTAGCCAAAATACTATATTTCTCGTCTACAAACTTCTGATATTCTCGGCAATTACAGTTGTAGTGTCTCCAAAGTCATAGTCAATGCAATAAACTTCCAAAATCTTGATTGTCTCCCGATTGAAATATTCATAAAAAGTACTGATATCCCGACACATTTTGTTAAAAATCAGAATGATTTGATAAATTTGAACAATGAGGTCATTGTTCAAAATCCTAACTTGAACTTAGCTTCACCCGAGCGCAACCTAATTTTCATCATGATAATCATTTGTTGTCAAGATTTCAGAGCTTTCAGAAATCGAAGAAAATGAATTGAAATGGACGGACGACAGTCACCGGGACTTAATCTGAAGCAATTTGACTCAATTCTTTCTTGAATTTCACAAGTTTCAGCTGTTAATCTCGACCATATTTTTTCGTTCAGAAATTCTGATCAGTCGATTATTTCTACCTTTGCACTGTCAGGCATTCAAATTGATCGCTTTTTAAGATAATGAATCAATTTCAGTAAGAATTTTCTTTAAAATGAACTTCAAATAAGTTAGAATTCCAGTGACTTTTGAGCAAGCGATTGAAAAAGTCTTTGGCTTATTAATTACATCATTTACGTCCGGGATCCAAACATCCAACAAACTTTTCCATAAATTTCTGGGAGTGATTTGAAAGATTGTGGCAAATTTTACTCAGAGTACGAATAAATTGCTTCATAAGAACCAAATTTTTCAAAAGACTTCCAAGAGTTTGATCAGCGTCTGCAGATATTTAAAATTGGTATCTTTTCAGCACATATTCTGAGATTGAAATTGTAGCACTCTCCCAGAAAACGGAAAGCTCATACTCTAGGTAATTATCAAGTTTGTAGTCCATTTCATCAAGAACATGATTTTCCAACGTTTTGGCTATTGCATTAAATTCTGTTTTAAACCCAGTTGCGAGACAAAATTCCTCCAAAATGGTAAAAGTGTCATCTTGAAAACTCTGAAACATTTTTAAAGACAGCATTTCTCTGATTTATTTCGCTCAAACAATGTAATGAATTTTGAGTTCAACATAAGTTATGAATAGTTTAAAACTTGGAAATGTATTGTGATCAAATAGCGCCGTGGAACACAGGCAATTATATTCTTTAATACAAATAACAATAGACACAATGTTTTATATTCCGTATCTACCCATTGGTAAAAATTATTTTCGCGAGCACAAAAGCATAAATGAGTCATCTTGATTAACTGAAATGAAAATTTGTTTCTTACAAATTTATCTGTGAATAAATTAAACCTAAGAAATTCTGTTTCTAAAAATACTCCAAAAAAAATGCCCTCAAAAAATAATGTCTGAAAAAAATTATGTCTGAAAAAAATTATGTCTGAAAAAAATTATGTCTGAATAAAATTATGCATGAAAAAAAATAATGCCTGAAAAAAATTAAATCTGAAAAAAATTTATGTCTGAAAAAAAAATTTTGTCTGAAAAAATGATAAGGCCAGAAATATTAATAGGTTATGTTACTTTTACCCTTATATCTTTTTAATAGTTAACCTTTTTTTATAGTACATCTTTTTTGATAGTATATCTTTTTTAATAGTGTATCTTTTTTAATAGTACATTTTTTTGATAGAATATATTTTTTAGTATTACAACCTTTTAATAGCACATTTTTTTTGATAATATATCTTTTCTGATAGAATTTCTTTTTTAATAGTACATCCTTTATAAGAATTAATTTTTTTTAATAGTTCATCTTTTTTAATAGTATATCTTTTTTAATAGTACATCTCTTTTCATAGTTCATCTTTTTTGATAGTATATCTTATTTGATAATACATCTTTTTTGATAGTACATGTTTTTTTTAAAGTATATCTTTTTTAATAGGACATCTTTTTTTATAATATATCTTTCGTAATAGTTTTTTTTTTATTAGGGCATCTGTTTTAATAGTACATCTTTTTAATGGTACATCTTTCTTATATAATATTAAAAAGATTCATTCTTTCAAAAGATGTACTATTAAAACAGATGCCCTAATAAAACAAATATAAACTATTACGAAAGATATATTTTCAAAAAAAAATTACTATTAAAAAAGATATACGATCAGATAAGATGTTCTTTTAAATAAGATGTACTATTAAAAAAGATATACTATTAAAAAAGATGTACTATTCAAAAAGATGTACTATTATAAATGATATGAGGGTAACATTAACATAACCTATTTATATTTCAGGCCCTTTATTTTTTCAGGCCTATTTTTTTCCAGACATAATTTTTTTTTAGTCACTATTTTTTTCAGGCATAATTTTTTTCAGACATAATTTTTCCAGGCAAAAGTTTTATCAGACATATTTTTCAAAGAATTTATTTCCCAACGGAAAGAATTTTCGAAGGCATTTTTTGAGAAGTTTTTAGCGCGAAAACTTTCATCGCGTAAACTTCTATCGTGTATATTTCAGAGCTTTCCGTTTGAGAATTTTACAGTTGGAGATTAAATCTTCAGAAATCTCTTTTTACCAAACCTCTTTGTACATTTTTGACAAAGAAATTATACGGCAAGCCGGAGAAAAAAAATCATTGTCTTATAATTATGAATAAAATTTTTTTCTTCAGAAAATATAAACTGTCGATATCCTGAAATCAGATAATTAAATTGGTTAGTTATTTTCAGATGAAGTTCGAAAACATAATTTGAACTTTATTTTCTAATTGATTTTTTTTAACTTGGTTTGAAAATGTTTTTCAACTTTTGTAAAATTTATCTGAAAAAATTTCTGCAAAAACTTATTTTCACCAAAAATATTTGTCTGAAAATTTTGACCAAAAAATTTTGACCGAAATATTTTGTCTGAAAATTTTGACCAAAAAATTTTGTCTGAAAATTTTTTCTGACAATTTTGACCTAAAAATTTTTCTGAAAAGTTTGTCTGAAAATTTTGTCTGAAATATTTGTCTGAAAAATTTGGTCAAAAAATTTTGAACTTTAGTGAACCCTGTCTGAACTTTTGTCCGAACTTTGTCTGAGCCAATCAGAATGTTGTCTGAAAGGTCACCTTCGGACAAATTTGTCAGATGTCTACTTTTGCAAAGTTCCCGGTACTGATATAACTACTCTATTGCGACCATTTTAGAGATTATTTAATTGCTCATCGTCGAAGTTTGCCTAATTTAGCGTGAGCACTCAGAATCACAAATTTTGACCCATAGTAAATAAACCCGAATTTATTTTCTCATTGTATCATGCGACCACAGGCAAAGCTCAAAAGCTACACTTTGAAATTTGAGTAATTCGGAAAAATGAACAGCTTCAAAAAAAGACAATAACCCCTCAGAATTTGTATGTCATATCCAAAATTTTCAAAAATGCCCACTTTAAAAAAAATATCTTATAACTAGAATAAATTGACTTAAGGGGGTAGCAGCGATGTGGCAGATTGGTACGTTTTTTCGGAGTGATTTATGAAAAAAAAAATGTGAAAAATTTTATTTTTTATCTTCAATGAAAGTGTTCATTATTGCAACCGTTTATATTTTTAATTTCTCAACATTCTTAAGTATCTGTAAAAAATATCAAAAACCAATTTTCATTATAACTCCATTTCCAACTTGATCCGAAGTCAGAATTTTTTGGAGGCGATATTTTTTAATTTCAGGCATTTTCGGGTGTTATGCGCTAATTAGTGGGAGAATCATTATCCATATGAAAAAATTTCCTCGACATGAATGTTTTTCTTTCCATGAAAAAAAGAGGAAAAACAGCTTTTTAGCAGAAAAAAATGACCTTCAATTGCGTTTAAATATTAAAAAATCTCCGGACTTTGGAAATAAGAGTAGCTTATAACACCCGAACTTTAATTGAATTTTTGAAAATAATAACATTTTTATAAATTCGTGCCCAAATGGCACAAAACCCGGTGTGTCACAAGCAAGTGTGTAAATTCATCAGTAGTTCAGGGAAAACGATATTCGATTGACCCTTCCCATCGGTTGTTATACGCGGAAATCAATATAGATACCAAGACAATAACACAAACTGATTCGGCATGATATTTCAAGGAAAATTTTAAAAGCATTAAGGAGTACTAGGTCGCATTAGAGGACTTCGGACATTGAAATTTTCCAGATTATTTTTTAAATGTTTTTTTTCTGAAAATATGGACAAAAATAAGTTGATCAGATGTCTTTTTATTTTCATTTGTCGTAAAAAAAATATTTTTATTCGCGATTATAAATTTCTTAATCCACGAATTTTTGTCGAAATTTTGGAATTTCGGAGGAATTTGATTGCTGTTTCCGAAAAAACGAGGATACAAAATCATGAAAATTGTTGGAACTTGGGGATCCTAAGGATCGATACATTACCAGGTTTTAAGTTTCTGGTAAAATCCAGGAAGGAGTAGGATTTTTCCCCGAGGGCACTCAAAAATTAGGGCCAAAAAACAGTTTTTTGCTCATTCCAAAGCGCCGGATGAAATTTTTTTGAGTTTAAACTGAAATTGGCGGTTCTGCCTCACTTCTCTTTGTGGTCAATAAAAGCTATAAAAGTATTCTCTATCTTTCAAAACTCAGGAGGAGTAGGCCTTTTTGAAGTGAAAAATAGTTGCCACTTTCTGAAAGTCCGTTCCTGATTGGTCGGCAAATCAGAGGGCCTTTGATTTGTATTTGTGAAGCAAGATTAATGTTCAATTTAATTCCCTAAACTGAAATACATATGTTCGTGCTCTTTTTTAGTTACTTCATTTGATGGCGACGCTGAAACCCTGTTTTTGGCCTTAAAATGCCGACCAGTACTCCTTAATTAGAAATTTAATAGAAAATTTTGGACTTGATTGCTAAAATTTTTCATAATATTTCTAAAAAAAGTCGACAAAAAATGACAAATGAACATGTTATGATTATTTAAAACAGCATTTCAGAAAATATGTCAACATGCATGAAAACAGTTAAAGTGGCCTATTTTTTTTCGTTTTCATTCACAGATTTTAGAAA
This sequence comes from Oikopleura vanhoeffeni, assembly GCA_004367855.1. NCBI lineage: Eukaryota > Metazoa > Chordata > Appendicularia > Copelata > Oikopleuridae > Oikopleura > Oikopleura vanhoeffeni. The sequence goes on from SCLH01001401.1 coordinate 74,461, forward strand.
AAAAATGAAAAAAATTCCTTGGGTGAAAAATGCGATGAAATTTTAATAATATTATTGAATTTTTTTGAAATTTTACAAAATTCAAAAATAAAAGTTCGAACTCAAATCTTTCCTAAAAGAGATAAAAAATGATTTTGATGAGCTGTTCCATTGATTGAAAAAAGTTGATTTGAGTGTTCATTCTTGCAAAACGTTAATATTTTTAATTTATCAACATACTAGGTAGCTTGTGAAAATATCAAAAAACCACTTTTCATTACCAAAACTCCATTTCCAACTTGACCGATATGAGAATTTAATTTTTAAGGCGATATTTATTAAACTTTCAGGCATTCTCGGTGGTATGCGCTATAAGTGGAGAATCATTAATAATGATTCATAATTCAATGAAAAATTTCCTAAAATAAAAAATAAAATTTTTATGAACAGAAAAAGAAAAAACAGCTTTTTTAGGAAAAAATGACCTTCAATTGCGTTCAAATGATATACAAAACCTGATTTTGAAAAAAAAGTAAAGCTATAACACCGAAATTTAGTAGAGATTTTTAGAAAAAAATAATTTTGTTCAAATTGCTGGGCACAAAGCAAGTATTGTAAATATCATCTATGGTTCAGAAACGATATTCGATTTGACCCTTCCATCGGTTGAATACGGAAATCAAATAGATATCAGAAAATAGAACACAACTGATTCGGCCTGCATTTTTTAAGAAAAATTGCAAAAAAGCATTATGAAAAATTTTGGACTGATGTTGCCGAAAATTTTTCATAATATTTCTAAAAAAGTCGGACAAAAATGACAATGAACTTGTTAAGGTTTTTTAAACAGCTATGTCAGAAAATATGTAAACATGCATGATATATAAATATATTTTTTTCGTTTTTATTCACAAGATTTCAAAAAAAAAACAAAAAAAATTTTGGCGAGTGAAAAATGCGTGAAATTTAAATAATGTCTTTGAGTTTTTTTTGAAAAATTTTACGGATTCAAAAATTAAAGTTCGAACTCAAATCTTTACTTTAAATAGATAAAAAAATAGTTAATGCAGCTGATACACATATATTCTGCGTTCAGCTACGATAAGTAAGACAAAAAATAACAAACTAAATACGTTACAACTAATTACAGTTAATTGGAGCCAGTTGCCATCGCTGCTACCCTCATAACCCTAGACGTCAAAGAGTATTGATATCCCCCAGAGGCATTGCAGAGCCACTTTTTTGGCTGCTTGATTACTATTGTTAGCAAAGTCATCGGTAATTAATAGGAAGTGAAACATTTTCTTTAACCTGGCTCTCCGATTCAAAAACCTTATCGGTTCGTCTATGAAACGATATTTCTAACCTGTGAAATGATGAATAGGTGTAAACAATATTGTCTGCGCCTTTATATTTCCCCGTCTTTTCATTCATAGCAATTCCTGTTTTTCTAGAAACAAAAAGAAATAAAAAAAGTCTAGCATTTAGAAGAAACATTATTATTTTTTTTAAGCAGGTCAAAACGAATTTCTATATAATCTGGTATTTGAGACCTTGTTGTTTTAAAAATTAAAATTGTGAGTATAGCTGAAAGAAAAAATTTCAGAGAATCCAAAAAAAAGATAGGATAAAATATATTTCGAACGGCTTCATCCGAAAAAAAAATTTCTATCATTTTTTAGAAATTATTGTTAACTTATGAGGCGCATTTGAACCTTTGAACTTCAAATTTCGTTTATTTTTTGTCCTTTCCGGTCTTTTCAAAAAAATGAAAGCCACTTTGATGGCTCTATGAGTCTAGGGGTTAAATAATTTTGATGACTTGGAATTTTCAACGTCAATTTATTCAATTCAAATTTTTTTTCGAAACGTTACCTCCCCCTTTTAGTCCTTCCATAAACAACCGGCCTGACACTTTTATCGATAGTCTACAGGTATAAGGTGGTTAAGAAAAATTTGTCAACCTAATTTTCAAATTTGACGTCGAAATTCTCCGCTCAAATTTTTGGCATAAATTCAAAAATCAGAGCGCAATCAGCCTCAAAATAATGTGACAGAACGAATAGTGTCACGATGAAATGAAGCATAATTTTTACCATAAACAGGATTCGTCCGATTAAGTATGAATCTTCTCAAAAGATAAAGAATTTTTATTTTATCTGCAGATTTGATGAATTCTTGTATTATAGATTCAAGGTTCAAAGTTTGAACTTCAAAGAATTAAAATTTCTTATCAAGTCGAAATCATGTGCTCGATTTCACGAGCATTTTATGTTGAAGTGAACATTTATAACGTAATTTTGTTTCGAGCAATCTTTCCCTTGTAACTGGAATGTAGCCACTGCATGCCATTTTGTTTGCCAGAAAGAAATATTTTAATAATTAAGGGATTGATCAAAAAACTGTAAAGGATTTTAAACTAGTCAATTACTGTATTTGGTCTATGGATTTAAATTAAGAATATTATATTTTTTCAAAACTTCTGATGCAAGCTTGCGACGTTTTTCAACCTTAGACAGCCTTAATTAACTCTGCAGCTCGTAGTTTTCTGATTCCTTGATAGTTAATTAGTTCCAGATCATGGTATTGATCACAATGAGCACAATTGTCGACTGGTCATTCCGATTAATGAACACGGTCAACCACACTATTGACAAGTTCAAAAACGTTCAAATGAATTGAATTTATGCGAGGTCGATTTACAGGCTTACCACAATATTAAAATTTTTCAGTTTGGCAAAAGGCATTTTCTCACGTTTAACTTGATTGACCTCGGTATTCTTTGACCACCTTAGTTCATCAAATATGACGAGATAATTTGAAATATCTAATTAGCGGTTATTTTAAGACAAAGTTTTATTGGATTTGAGAGTCAAATCGAAAGTTGAATTATCGTTAGAATAGTCGTAGTAATCTTATTCAAACTAAAGTTCCGTATTTGGTAAAAACTGATGGTTTGTTATAGTAAACAAGGAACGGCAAAAATCTTATTTCTCACTGAGCGACGCTCAGATTTGACTAATTTTTGGAGCACTTCGAGTTTCCGTGCTGAAATTGACCAAGATAAAATTATGTCCCGTTTTTCACAAATGCGCATTTTCGGTTATTTTTTGCCTATCCTTTGGCTTGAAATTAAAAGGGAATTATTATACTTAATTAAATTGTACTTTAATTGTACTTAATTAATATTGAAAAAACTTATATGATTATCATATAGGCTATATCCCTTTTGTGAATTTAAGATGTGCGGGCTGAAAAGCGGCCCCATGAGTGGCTAGGAGAGGTCTCAGGATTGCCTTTCTAAACCCGCACATCCTAGATTCACAAAAGGTCGTTAAAGGGATGTATTTGATTGATCATATATTTCTGATGCTAAAAACCCGCTAACCCTGATTTTGGATATCTCACAAACATCTCAAAAATTGAATTTTATCTTGGCAAATAAATTAACAGAGTGGTTGACCACCACTGGTGGTTATTACGATATTATATTGTAGAAGTTAAGTGAAACTCGGCGGTTACCCCATCATCCAAGCTTATGGGCAAATCAGCACAACCGTGGATGCCCAGTAACTTATTGAAAAAAACGCAGATTTCTCGAAGATTCCCGGAAAATAAATTATAATAACATTATGTGATTTGATATCAGATTTTCAGATATAAGCCCAGAAATTTTAACTGCTTATCGAGCCATAACTTATGAGTAGGGTCATACCTTGGAAGAAAATCGTGTTTTAATACAATAATTTCACCAAAGACACATAAGTTCATAGGCTATGACTCAAAAGCAGTTTCCTGTATCAGTACTCATTTGTCATATCTCAACTTTTTTCAAATTGTTTAACCCATGCACTCGGCAATTGAAAAAACCCTGTTATCATACAGACACTATATCGGCACTTTATTATATTATATTTTTATGTGACTGATTAGACGTATAGTTTAAGTTTACTATACTAACAGGTGAGGAGCGGGCACGGAAGACGCAATAATGGGTACGGTGGATGACTTAAGAGGAGGGGAACAGGATACAGGCGTGTTAAGGACATCGAAGCTCCCGACGGCGGTGCGAGCGCGGTACCAAGCGAGAATTTGAAAAGTTTTTATTTCAATTTCACATGGAACCAAATTTGCTTGATTGATAATCGTTTGAAAATATTACGAGGTCGGTTAAAGTTGACGATTTATTTCACCGTACGTCATTGGTCAATTGTATTTTCAAATTGCCGTGGTTGGTGCAACGGTTTAAATTCAAATGTCGTCTAAAATGCGATACCTACTTCTTGGATGATCGAATGACTGGTTAAGTTGATGCAAATTAGACGTTTATTTGTGAATCAAGGCAAAATGCTTAAAAATCTTAATTTATGAGTTTTAACCATCCAAAAAAGAACAATTTTGACTGTAAGAACGGTTTTAGAACAAGAGTATTCAGGCAAATAACAAGATTTAGAAATAAAAGTGATCAAACAAACCAAAACAAAGACTTCCAACCACAGACGATCCGAAGCCGTCCGATAAAAAACAATTAAGAGACCTTCTCGACTAACCTATACAACAATTTTGTCTAGAAGCATAACTTTGCTCAGGGGGCACGTTGTTGTGGAATGGGCCTTTAACTTTTAAACTGAATTCGAGCGATATACAAGTTGGACCAAGTTTTTTTTTTGTGCCGAAAAAATTATCCGGACAAGGTGCGGGACCGCTACTGCGCCGAAAGATGACTCCTCTGTGAAGCTTTATAAAATTTTCTTTCAATTTTTTTCTCCCATTTGTCGATTTGTCCACACTTGTCGAGGAGTAAGCTCGAATTTATTGAAAAGCAAAGAAAATTGTGTGGCAATGGTGCCAATGGTGGAGCTAGCAAGCATCACCGTGAATGTCGAGTAGGTTTTGAGGAATAAGTTAACGCCATTTACAAACCTCGCGGACTTCAGCACACCATTTTGGATTTTGTTCCGCTGTTGAACCCATCATATGTGGAGTGGCATGAAGTCCTTAGTTGTTTTGTTCTGTATAGATGGCCAAGTTTTACGATGTTATCCATGATTGAAGATTTATCTCTGTATTGTCAAAGAAACATAAAATTAAATGAATTGGGCTGCGTCCACTTTCTTTTTCGCTTTTTTAAATGCCGTCTCCATGTCACAAATTCATGCTTTACCTAATTCTGAAGCCAAAACAATTGTTTGTGAGATCAAATAACTACAAAAGCCACATTTATTTCACTAACTAAGATTTGTTTTAGTCGAGTTGAATTCTTTTAACCAGATCGTATTGGAGAAATCAATACTGCATTTCAATTATAGGGTATCCCCTATTCACACTTTTGTGAATATTCCGGCCCTACTACTTAAAATTTTTTTTGAAATATCATCTTATTCGTCTGTAATCGTTGAAAAGGTGCTCAAAATTTTTTTAGAAGTTAGAGCCTGTAGAAGGAAAATTATGAATACAATTATTATTTAATCAGTATATGATTTCTTATTTGACCATAATTTAATTGGATCTAGCCGTGGTCTGACGCGATTTTTGCCAGATCCAGTCAGTATTTCCCAACAAATTTTTATTTTGATCAAGTGTTTTATATCAATTTTGTTCAAAAATTGTCATTCTCGAATCTTTTAGAAAAAATTCACTAATAATTTCTTGTAAAAATTCACTATTAATTTCTTGTGAAATTTTTGTATAAAATAAAAAGTTAAGCATATAAAAAAATTATTTTTGCTCGCGGTTGGATTCCAAAATATAATCGGTTACATTATTTCGCGAAATTACTTCCTGGAAAATTAAGCTAAATTATTTTCACTTTTACTCAGAAAGAAGAACCGGTGACCACCAGCAAAAGTTTGCTTGACTTGATATGTGTGACAAAGTGTCCTAAGCCGTGTTAACAGATGATTTTTTTGTTTGCTCAGCTAGAATTTTCTCAGCAAGAAATCCAGATGACAAAATCTAATTTCAAAGAGACTAAAGAGCAAAACATGATGCATATAAGCTCATTTATTTTCGAAATGATTATGTAAAGGAAAATTTGCAAATTCCACATATTGCGGAGTTGGTCTCTCACAATTATTATGAGAACAAATCCGGTCAATCTAGTCGCAGGAATGCTTTATACAATTTTCATTTTATGAATCGGTCGGGACGACAATTCACCACAGTACCTCCTTAGAGGTCTTAATCGCCGGTTGAAACAATCATGCGGCGCCGGTCAGCTGCTTTTGAAAAAATCTTTTGTTAAATTAAAGGATTTTAAAAAAGGTAGTAATTAGTAGTAAATTTCAACTTATATTTTAATATTTGTACTCCCGCAATAAAGTCGTGCTCTCTCAAAATAGCGCCTCAAGCTCACTGACTCTTGATCGCTGTTTTTTGTTACAAAATAGGGTCGAACGAAAATGTCGGGTCAGTTGCCTCGTTCCGCTATTGTTAAGACTTCACAAGACTGGTATTGAATATAATCTATATTTATCATAAATACTATACGCTAGACTTTACCTGATTGGATCCGATTGATAAAAATAAAATGATCCGGTCCAGTTCAATAATTTTGGTTTGATCCTGTGCAATTGTGTCGACCCTGATTGTACACGTAACTGGGAGTTCTTAACTGATGCACATTATTGGAGGTTTTTCTTAAACTGCTGCTTATTAAATGAAGAAGAGCACTTATGACATAATTGTGAAAAAATTGTAAAAAATTGCAAACTGCAAATTCCAAAAGTTTGTTAAAGTTTTGAATACCAAATTACGTATATAAAACTGCTTGTTGCATTTGTTTTCTTTTAAACAAAAAACCTTTCCATTTCACATTGAATTTAACTAAAAAATAAAGCACTATGACTCATAGTCTATGAGTCTGCAATGGGAAAAGGCCTTTACTGGGACAAATTTCGTGACTGGTGCATTTTTAAATCGGTATATGTCTCAGTTAGGTNAAACATAAAATTCCGTTTTATCAGCCTTCGGCCGATTTGCGGCTCATTTTCCAACAAGATTTAATCAAAAACATAGAATCTCCTTTTATCGGCCTATTTGGAGCCTATTTTTCAACAAAATAAATGGAAACATAAAATCGCCTTTTATCGGCGTTTGGCCGATTTGGGGTTCAATAATTTAATTGACGAATAATATTTCTTAAATTCGTTATTAAGTAGGGCTTCGATGGATTTCTCCCATACCGTATTTCCGATGCGAAATTATGATTTTGAGTATAAACATTACCGAAGAAACAAAACGAGGACATATTTGGAAAAAATAAAAAGTGGCACTCTCAAAATTTAAAGCCTGTGATTCAAGACAAATAAGTTTGAAACTTCTCGAACAAGAAATAATTAATGCTTTCAAAATATTTCCAAATATTTTCGACGAAACGTCTGGACAAAATAATATGTTTTGAAAGATATTTAATATGTGAAAATCATGCCTGAGTGGTACTTTAATACCATTCTTGCATTTTTATTGTAATAATCATCAAATTATTTCATTAAATCGAGAAAACTCTCAGTTTTTTTCTAAAAAACATGATTTTTACATATATATTTTGTACGTATTTAAGACTATCTGTTGATTTTCAATAGATATAATGTATCAGACAAACGTATTGAGAAGAACAGAGCAGTTATTAGGATAAATAGACTGGAGCTCACCATAAGATAGTATCACCTGGTAAAATTAAACTTGCTTTTCGAACGAAAACTTCAATTATTGAGAATTTTCGGATTTTTTTCTAAGGTTTTTTTTACAACTGGAAAAAAATTTTAATGAAAACAATTTTGCAGACGTTTCAGACAATTTAAAGAAATGAAACCATAAATTTCGAAATTTTTTTTCGAATTTTCTTTCATTTTTTCAAATTGTCTGAAAATTGTTTTTCCCTTTAAAATTATTTTTTCGGTTGTAAAAAAATACTTCGAAAATTTTTTTAAAATTCTCAAAAAGTGTAATATGACACCATCTATTTGAGATGTATGTTCCAAAAAAGTGGTACCAACTTAGTTTAACGAGGCGGTTAAATTTATAATAGAATAATTTTTTTCGGATGAAACGAACATCCCTTTTTTCTTACTATTACGTTTTTTTCTCGGAAAATCGAAGTTCGGGAGCCAAAAATCATAATTTATAATTTTTTATTATTTTTCCTAAAAGTGTGTTAATTTCATTGATAAGTGACGTTGACCCAAAAACTACCGATTTCGCATCTGTTTTATATTAATTAAATTCTGAAAAATAGAAAAATCGCTATATTTTGATCAATCGACCACCAAAAATTTTTTTTCAAAATTTATTATTTTGCATTATATTATTCACTCCAAAGAAGTTTCGGAACAATCCACCCATTATTTCTATAAGTCGAAATTAATGGTAGACATGCTAGGCATGCACAAAACACTTTAAAAAAATGGGTATTTACAAATTTTTATTGCCTTCATATGTCGCATTTGTTGTTTTAGGAGTAAAAAAAAAACTAAAAAAATCAACCCCCCGTTATATTTGAAAAAAATTTCCAAAAAAGATGAGTCATTTTTTCGAAATCGCCGGAAATTTTTTTATAATGCATTTTGACGAGTTAATTCTATGATGCTTTTTCTGCCCGCTTTAGATGATTCACACGGGTTAAAGTTTGAATGCGATATCTTAAATATTTTTAGAGTGATCATTTGTACAAATTATCCCTAAGTATCGGTTACATAATATTCTAATCAAAGAAACGATCATATTTTTTTATTTCGGTGAAACCATGTTACATGGTCCATGTTAAATGTACCGTTCTCAAATAACATACTGAAAATTAAATAAACTTCGACTGATGAAAACAAAAGTTTATTTTCAAACACACAATAATGTCGTCTAATTTGTGGTTTCAAAATGGGAATTTTGTTTTTACTAGTTAAAGTATATTTACATTCTGTCGAAAATACATTTATTATACAATTTATAGGCTGTATTAAATAGGCCATAAATTATCTAACGAACTGGTTTTTCACGCAGCACTTCCGCATTTATTATATATGTGAATCATATAATATGATATATGGATCAACGGCCCTCAGAGTACAAATCCTAACTATTTGAATGATACAAACAACGCAAGATATTAGCACCCAATCAAAACCGTTGAATAAGGAATAATCCGATTTCATTGGTCAGATTAGGAAATGATCAACCAATCAAATGCTCAGATTTCGCATTTTTCAAATANTTAGGATTTGTACTCTGAGGGCGGTTGATCCATATACATGTTAAATTTTATGATGAAAAATATTACATAAATGTTTGAAGTAGAAAAACAAACGATGGCCATAAAAGTAAATTAAATAAAAGTAAATTAAGGGGGTAGCGGTCGGAAAATGGTAATTTTGTACTCTTCTTTACCATAATACTTAACTGCTACGAATTTTTTTAGATTTGGCCATTCGGTAAATCTATCCTTAATCTACAAAAATAATCGATCAGAATAATTTTAACTGACCCTGATGACCACCATGCGGCGATTTTTAGAACAACCTAATCCAATTTCAAATCTCTTTAGGGAGTGACCGACGGAGGCTGTATCTCGAAATCCATACATGGCAGAAACTTGATTTTTGTTGCATTCAAAATTTTGTCATCGGTTTGCTTCCGAATCAATTACAAAAATTAGATTTGACGAAAAATAAAGTTCCGAAATTCGGATTTTTCCCAGTTATTTTTAGTATTCATGCTGTATTTTTTGAACGCCTTGATCGGTGATCTTAATTTAACTTGGACCAGTCAGCCTGCAATTCAATCTTGCGGACCAATCAAAAAAAAATATAAAAATGTTGAAAGAAAATCTAGAAATATTTTTTAGATGGGGAAATGGTCAAAATTTTGTGGTACCTGAACTTTGCACATGTCTGCACCTCTCTATCGTTTGCGAAAATGAGTTTTTTGTGTGAAAAGTTTTTGATACCGGTGCTGGAAATGATTTTAATAAAACGCTGAAGATACCGAAATCGGCAAATTTAACGTGTAAATGTCAACGATTTTGAGCAAATAGACCTTTAAATCGAATTTCTGACGCCATATTACCCGAGAAAAACCAATTATTAGTGGGCGTACGAAAAATAAAAAATTTCTAATATTTCCTTGCAAAATGATTTTATCGGTAAAAAGAAAATCGACCTTTTTGGACCGGTACTACCGGAAACCGATCCGATCCGATCCGATCCACCGATCCGATTCCGATCCGATCCAATTGTGCCGACCCCTTGGTACTACTATCGGTACCGTCATACAAAAAACTTTTCGTAATTTTTTTCACAAATTCAAACATTTATCTCCAACATACTGTAATTTCAACATCGTACGACTCTTCCTCGTCAAATTACAGGTGTTTAAAAACAGTGAAACGCGTCGGTAACTGCCTTTAGGCTTAAGAGCTCTTAAAAAATAACTAAAAGTGAGTAGCACCTTTTTACTTCAGTTTTGCAGTAGCTTCAATTTGAGGGTACTTTCGGTACAATCAAATGAAAATAAATTTTTAAGAACTCCAAAAATTGACTTCCGGTTGAACGATGAAATGCCATTATCTATCAATAGGAGCTATGATTTATAAAAAAATTACACTACAAATTGAGAAGACATGTGTTTACGAATTATTGCAAATTTAAAAAAATCGACCGAATCGTTTTTGAGAAAATTTTGTTTTAGTTTGAAATTTTCACGTTTACTTGATTCTAGAATATAAGGGATCAAAATTTCAACCTGACGTAAGCAAATTTTTTCTTCAGTAGACCATGAGCTTTCATTTGATGGTACTTTCAACTCGATACGATGAATTTTTTTTTNTTAACCTCAATTTTAATGAAAAATTCTAAAAATAAGTAAAAGTCAGTAGCACTCTTTTACTTTAGTTTGCAGTAGCTTCAATTTGAGGGTACGTTCAGTACAATCGGATGAAATTAAATTTTTAGAACTCTAAAAATTGACTTCCGGTTGAACCAAAATGCAATTTTCTTTTCATAGGAGCAATAATTAAAAAAAAATTACACTAGAAATTGAGAAGACATGTGTCTACGAATTATATCAAATTTAAAAAAAAATCGACCAAATCGTTTTTGAGAAAATTCCGTTTTAGTTTGAAATTTTCACGTTTACTTGATTGTAGAATAAAACGGATCAAAATTTCAACCTGACGTAAGGAAATTTCATCTTCAGTAGACCATGAGCTTTCATTTGATGCTACTTTTAACTCAATACGATGAAATTTTTTCTAAAGAAATCATAAAAATTGACTACCGGCTAAACAAATCTGCAATTTTCTATAAATAGGAGCGATGTTCAGAAAAAAATTTCCACTGGAAATTGAGAAGACATGTTTCTCCAAATAATAGCTAATTNAAATTCTAAAAATACTAGTAAGTAAATAATAGTAAGTAAAAGTGAGTAGCACCTTTTTACTTCAGTTTTACAGTTGCTTCAATTTGAGGGTACTTTCGGTACAATCGGATGAAATTAAATTTCTAGAAACTCCAAAAATTGACTTCCGGTCGAACCAAAATGAAACCACTAGAAATTGAGAAGACATGTGTCTACGAATTATATCAAATTTAAAATAAAAACGACCGAATCGTTTTTGAGAAAATTTCGTTTTAGTTTGAAATTTTCACGTTTACTTGATTCTAGAATATAAGTGATCAAAATTTCAACTTGACGTAAGCAAATTTTTTCTTCAGTAGACCATGAGCTTTCATTTGATGGTACTTTCAACTCAATACGATGATTTTTTTTTTATAGAAATCATGAATATTGACTTCCGGCTGAACTAATCTGCAATTTTCTATAAATATGAGCAATGTTCAAAAGAAAATTTCCACTAGAAATTGAGAAGACATGTTTCTCCGAATAATACCTTATTTAAAAAAAAATCGACCGAATCGTTTTTGAGAAAATTGAGCTACAAGTTCTAAAATATCATAAAATTACGGTTTTTCATAATTCTAGAACAAGTCCGATCGAAATTTTTGCAAACTATTTTCGATAACTGTCGACGTAGTAGAAACCGTTTTTCTTACAAACTTTCATCAATTTCCATTGAGCCGTTTCCGAGATAAAAGACATTGAAGTCAAAATCAGTGTTCTAGAACTCTACTCCCACTTGGTGCTGTGGTGCTCAAAANGTTTCCTTCTGAGCCCCGATCTAAAATCTCAAAAACCGTTGAGTACCCCCTTAAGGGGGTGATCGTCGCATTTTGAGGCAAAAATGGGTTTTTCAATGACCAATTGTAGCAAAAGTAAAAATCGTCGGACCAAACATTACCTTTCTATGATATATTTGAACAAAAATCTTGCATCCTAAAAATAAATCAAAAGTGACGAATGGCTCGTCCAATCAGAAACGTGCTTACAAAAATAACGGAATTATTTCTTCAAAATGTATCTCCTCCCTGAGTTTTTAGGGTACAACAATGATTTATGACTCAAATAAACCGGACAGAACGTGAGCAAAACACCAATTTGAGTTTTTTTGAAAATTCTTGAATTTGCTCTCAGTCTCACCAAAAAACCGTATTTTAACCCTTGTTTATGGGTCTCAATCAAAATGTATCTCCTCGCTGGATTTAAAAGTCACACATTTGAAACTCAGATGAATGTGCAGCTGAAGAGTCCGTGCAAAACACCAAGTTGAGTTTTGTCTAAATTTCTGACTCGTTTTTCTGTAAATCGTGTTTTAAATTTTCAAAAATCAAGAAATTTCAACTATTTTCATACCAAATATTTTTGAACTAATCAAAAAGTGCTNTCCTAGCCATGTATCAAAATAAAACGAGTACCAAAATGCTTGTTATTTTTCATATTTTCATAAAAAAGGCATAAAAATAAAATTGTGAAAATTTGTTTCTAGAGGCTCATTTTCACTAAAAAAAAATAAACTTTTTCATCAAAATTATTTTTTGATCTCTAGCATCGTTTTTGATCAAAATTAGACCATAGTTGCTAATATCGTTCCCAACAAGCCGTACCCAAGGAATCTTTTAGTAGCATTTAAATTGTCTAATTCTCACTTTCATATTCAAAATTTTCGATTTCGCGCATTTTTTTGTCGATTTTCAAAAATGCTTGCAACATCTTGCTCACCACCCCTTGGGCTTGTTACATTCCGATAATGACGTTGTTTTGAATAAAGGCGAAAAAATTGGACTTTCCAAAAAAATTTGCTCCCGGTTAACTCAATTTACCGGTTGGTCGAACATGCTATGAAAAAGTCAGAAGTAAAATGTGTTCTAGAGATTACGAACTACTATTCCTGAGATTTTATAAGATTGTTATGAAGGAATATAACGTTATGAGTCTTCGAAAAAACCTTTCCAGCATGGACAACCCCCCCTTAAGGGGATTAAGGATGCAGTAGTTATTTTCGACCATGGTCTCAAATTCGGTATTATTTTTTTGCATCCGACCATACAGCACATAAGAAATTGATTGCAACCCAAAAAAGTTTATTACTATGGAATAACTAATTCTAGAATATCGGATTTGCTTGCAAAATTATTTATTTATTTACAATTATAGACATAGAATAGTCTGAAATTACAAAGAATAATAATCACAGGAAGAAAATACACGAAATGAAAGTATTTCAATATAATAATTGTTAAGATTTTTGCTCCTTTTTTTCAATATTTCAATTTTTAGCCTAATCAATGTAATAATTAGCGCGCAATAAAACTGCATAAAATAGTGATTGCCGAGAAATCTGACAGAAAAAGTAATTGCGAGAAATCTGACAGAAATATTATAATTTCAGTAATGATATTAAGCTTAAAGATTCAAGAAGATTATCTGAAAAGACAAAAATCGCATGCAGCGCGGACGTGAAAATAGTCCGTTTTCTTAAAGAATTTTACATTTTGCCTATATCTAACTATGGCAAGCAATTTTCAAAATAATTTTCGACGAATTAAGATCAATTTATAAAAATATTTCTTGATGAGATTGTTAGAGAATGTTTTTTTGATTCATAATATCGGCATAATGTAATTTTTGGATACGTTAATATTACGGAAGCTCAATGGAGAGTGAGAGTAAAAGCAGCAATAAGGTTTTATGCATTTAACCCACATACTCAGCGCTGGCCATATCTGGCCAAAGTGACTTGCGATCTCTATTTTCAATAAGTTAACTTTTTCCGAAAACAATTTTATTTAAAATGATCGGTGTTTTTGAAATTCTCCATCTTTTGGCTAATTTATCTTTGCTCTATCTTTTGTAGTTCTTGAGATAAAGCCATGTTGTCGACCCGGAATCGGTGCCCTAAAAAAATTCCAATGAGATTTGAACTTAAAAAAAATGGATTTTATGAACTTTGCCACCGTGATTTTAGGATTTATTTTAGGTGTCAAAAAATATGTGTCAAAATGAAAATAAAATATTTGTAAAATATTGGCCACCTCTGAGTACGTTACTGTTCATAACTTTTGGGTATGTGGGTTAAAGGTTGATGTGATAATATTTTCCAAAAATGAATCAATTTTTGACTTCTAAAGGTTACGGACTACAATATACAATTGGAAAAATTAACGTTCACGTAATTCTCACAAAAGATATTTGAGTTTCAAAAAGGGTTTATTTTTATCCAGCATATTGCTAGAAGCACCCACAATCCCCTTAATCTTGCGACTCAGGACATCAGAAATTGTTTTTGATGATCACACTGATAGTTACGGTATCGTTACCAGGAGACCCGTTCGTAACTTCAAAATCTATCTCCTCCGAGACGATATATCCAAATTAGCTGAAAATTTTCGAATCAGCTCAAATGGTGACGTAATTTCGAACACTTCCGCCAACACTTCTCCTTTTTAAATAAAGAACCCTATTTACGAAGAAGTGCCCAATATCGCCGAAAAGGTTTTCGGGAAAAACTTTCGGAGGTATTCTCTCCCTGTACTTTGTTCCAAGAGGTATATCTTCAATATTATTTTTTTAACCCTTGGACGTTCAAAACGTCATTTAAGGTTTTGAAATTTTAAAAACGTCTCAAAAACGGAGAATTAGCGTTCTAAAAATAAAATTAGCACAATCCTGACTAGAATTTGCTACAAAAAGTTCAAAAATATAATTTGAAATTATTTTCGATGATCCGTTCAAAAGTTATTTTTTCTTACTTTTCTGGCCTATTTCTCCAAAAACACCTTTGATCGCTAATTCTTTAATCTTGTCAAACTGCAGAAATTTTCTGAGGTGATCAGTTTTTAGGAAAGTCTTTGGAGAATCTGCCATTCAAATAATTATGACTTTACTGTTGCTAGAACTTTTGTTTTTTCGCGAGTGATTTCTGAAAAAATAGAGAAAATTCAAGACTTTGAGAAAAAGGCTAAAAACGTCATTTTCGTTGCTTATTTACTTACCCTTGAAAAATTTATTTTAGTAATCTGATAAGTTATTCTGAAATTTTTGGCCTTCTGCTTATATAAAAATTAATACTGAGATAAATTCCATGTCTGGTTATCACACTTTAAGCGCTCAAAGTTGAACCTCAAATAAGGTTTTGTGCCTCCACTGAAGTTTTTTTCAAACGTCCAAGCGTTAAAGATTTTCGGCAATCTTTTGCAAAGTTTGTTGACCTCGTCATTTTCACAATTTTTAATTTTCTATACTATTTTCTGAAATAAAGAGCCTTTAAGAAACTACGCCGATTATCCAGTCCGCAAAACGTTAAAACGAAAAATTAATTTTAGATGCCAATGTTTTTTGACAGGCATGATAATGATTGACTTAGCAAAGCAGATTTTGACTTGATGGCCAATTTATAAAGTCGTATAAATGAAAGTTGCTGTATTGGACACTTCAAAATAAACTCATTATAATTCTCAAATTATTCATAATAATGAATCGATGACGTGAAATTTGAATCATAAATTTTGATGCTTGACGACGTGGCGGTTAACTAAGCAGAAAAGGTGGTGAGCTTTCCATCTTTAGATTGAGGGTTATCCTAGAACTTGCACTCTTTAGTCATCATTAACCCGTGAACTCAGACTTTGTTTTAATTTCTGTTTAAAAGATATACAGTATATTTTTTAAACAGAAGACTAAAACAAAGTCTGAGTTCACGGGTTTATTATGACTAAAAAGTGCAAGTTCTAGGATAACCTAGTATATCATATCCTGTATGGAAGTAGTATGTTAAATTTCGAAACATGTTAAATCTTTCTTGGGTGTGTATAATTTATTGTTCTATTCAGTGTTCGGCGAGTGGCGGCCACGTGATTACTTTCCCGTCTCTCGCCATCTCACTCGCCACTCGCCGTACTCTGAATAGCACAATAAATTATACACACCCAAGAAAGATTTAACTGTTCCGAAATTTAACATATTACTTCCGTACAGGATATACTAGTGATTTTGATCTGTGAGAGTACTGTCTATAGTTGATGCTCAAATCAAAATAATATATAAGAAATACGTTCGTTGGAAATTCTACTTGGGGAGGCCCAATGTCGTCAAAAGTGTTTTGCGAAGAAAATTCGGCGATATCGAGAATTTTCGGCGATATTGGTACTTTTGGCCATATATCCCTTTATCACCTTTTGGTTAGATTGCGTAGCCACAACGTTAAAAACACACGTTAAAAGGAGTAGTGGCTACGCAATCTAACCAAAAGGTGATAAAGGGATATGTAAAGTAAACTTTTGTTGTTAAATATGCAAAACGCGTAGGCGTTTGGCGTTTACCGATTAGTTCTAATGAAGATGCATTCACGAAAATCCGTAGATTAAGGAAATGCGTAGATTAAGGAAATGCATAGATTAAGGAAATGCGTAGATTAAGGAAATGCGTAGATTAAGGAAATGCGTAGATTAAGGAAATTTCAACTCAAAGAATACTTTATTTGTGGCGCACTTATAGTAATTTTGATAAAAAACTCCAACGCAATTCGGCGCTATTGGCTAATTCAGCGATATCGGGCCGGCAACATTGATCATCCTGTAGATAATAAGGCTTAAATACTTTAGGTGTCAAATCAAGTGTCCCGGAGAAAAAGGTCTGTACGATTCACAGAGCTACAGCTCGCTAATGAGTTATTTTCGAATATCATTTCATAATCTTGAAAACCTTAGAATTTAATTATCTGTCGTTTGACACTTTTTTCGAGAAAATCTGATTATATTTATCATAATCTTCTGATTTAGAATTCTCGAAATAAATTCCTTGTACAATTTGGGAAGAAAAAAACTGAGGAAAAAATGTTTTAAGAACGTTTCGAAAAGGTACATTATATCTCCCTTTCAAACTATAGGTAAGATTTGGTCAGTGTTGAGTGAGCGTAGTAGAATGGACAAAATCTTACTGATAGTGTGTAAAAAGGATATGGAACAAAGTTGTTTTTGAATTTTTATCTCTTCTCAAGTTAGTTTCGAAATAATACAAGTTTAATTTATAATTTTATTTAAATATCTTTACGACGTTTTGCTTTATTGCATTATCAAGTAGTTTTAAAATACAGTGAATAAAACTTTAATTTATAAGGTTAATCGGTTTTAATAACCGAAAAAATTTCCTGAAATAAAAAAACATATTTATTAATATCTTGTCGAAAACTTATTTGATAAACACGTCAACGAAATCAGTTTATGATTACAGAAAAACTGGCGCACTATAGCGGGTTATAAAAATAAAGTCTTTGTTGGGGGGTATCATAGAAAAATGTTTGAGAAGTCCAGGAGTCGAACCCAGGTAACGGGATCATGATCGAGTGGCGCTAACCACTACGCCAACTGCGCATATAACTCACTGGAATATGTTGATTATGACGCGAAACCTTTCCCTTAGATTCTTATCAGGTTCCATTGGTGACACACCACTTTTTGTTTGAGTGATAACTGGGTAGACAGGCCTTACAATTCTGGGCAATTAACTCCAGTTTAAGCTTTGTGAGTCCCTCTCGAGGTTGAATACGGTATTCGAATTCTCAGTGTAACGGACTGGTTACCGATTTGCTGAATTTGAAGGTAGCCAACTTTTTAAACACCTTGGTGTTAAGAGCTACCTATTATCTCACAGTTTTAACCCCTCGCTTAACCATTCGGATTAACTGCTTTAGAGCCCATAAACATTGTTATGAGGAATCCGACTATCTCACCATTGTTGGGAGGTTACCATAAAAAATATTTGAGAAGTCCGGGAGTTGAACCCAAGAAACGGGATCATGATCAAGTCGCGCTAACTAACTGCTCATATAAATGACTAGAATATGTTGATTATGAAGCGAAACCTTTCGCTCGAACATCTCCATAGTTTGCGATACCAATTATTTCGAATTAAACGAGTTTTATCTGATATAGACTAACGTGATAAGTCTGTATATATAAGGGAAGCCCATAATAACAAATCAAACAGGTAAGTTTATTTGAAAACCCATTTCAAAATAATTCAGATGAACTTCCGTTCTAAACAACGGCAAATGGATGCCGAAGCATTTTTCATGCAAAAAAATCGACGAAATTTGAACAAACAAGAAGAACTTTCGTTCTTCGAACTATTTTGAAATTGACATGTCTTATTTTTGGTTTATAATGCCCCTTTTCCCCCTTTATTAATTTGAGGAAAAATTTTTGTTCTAGAATATATGTTCAAGTTTTTGTATAGACTTCTGTACAAGATTTTCTTTAATATTAAAAATGGTTGAAAATTAATAAATCGAAAACGTTATCAGTTATTTATTTTCAAATTAAACTATTCAGATCTGGTATAAGCTTGTCTTGTCCACAAATTGCTGGCAAACCGAGGAATCTTTTAAATGACCATAAAAACTAATTTTTAAGAACCCGCCATAGCGCCAATCGTTTTGTAGTCAGCGACCGACTGCGTTGACGATTAATTTTCATTTAATTAAATGTACGAAATTTTCTTCGGGATTTTTTTTATTCCTCATAGGATTTTCATATTTTGAATCGTGAAAAACAAAAAAGAAATCTACAAAAGTTTATAATTTGATGTTCCAAAATTATGTCTGGAAAATGTTTTTAGCCCCTCAAAAAATCTAAAAACAGTTTGTATAGCAGGGTCCGGCGTATAAGTGAAACCTACGCAAAAACCTACGTAAGCCTCCGCAATCGCCCACTCATCTCAAAATGAAAATTTTTTCTCCCTGACGTCCGGCGTATAGGTGACAGGCAAAAGATAGGCGTTTTTTTTTAACTTTTCAGGCAAATAAATAGGCGTTTTTTAAAAGCCGAAAGATAGGCATGTTTGAGTATTTTTATGAATAAAAAACGATTCGATTAATCTGTAGTATAATTTTTTAATTTCAATAATCTAGAATTTGATTTGTCTTAAAAATCTGCGCACAATTTTCAAATAATTTCCTATATGATTCTTCTTCGAGTCGAGTCTGTAATAGTTCGCTGAGTTTCCTAATAAACAAATTTATTATTTTTTTGTAAATTCCAGTATTGTGCGTTTTTGATATTTTAACTCTGCAGCTCAAATAAGACTTAATATTGAGAATGATAATAAATCGAAAAGTAGATAAATAAATTAGTATGTCTTTTTATAATTTTATATCAGCAGAAGTCAGAAGAATATACTTTCCGAACGGTTCCAATCTGCCATATACCGCTTATAATAAGCTGAAGAGTATTCAAAAAACGCACAATCCTTGCAGTTTTTACAGAAGTGTCAAGAGAAAATTTGAATCCGAAGTTCTTGAAAATAAGTTCTAAAAATAAGCACCAAATTGGCCTAAAAAAAAACAGAAATTGCACGACTAAAGAAAAGAAAACTTTTGACCGAAAACAATTTCAAATTAACAAAGTTACAAAATTTAAACAGTGAATTTCAACAAATTTCCCTTAAAATAAAAAATCTATGTTTTAATTCTGAAGACCACTCTTATTTTATTAATTATATAAAAACTTAAGCTGAAAAATCGGAA
The DNA here is from genome assembly GCA_004367855.1 of Oikopleura vanhoeffeni. Lineage (NCBI taxonomy): Eukaryota > Metazoa > Chordata > Appendicularia > Copelata > Oikopleuridae > Oikopleura > Oikopleura vanhoeffeni. Next base: position 94,346 of record SCLH01001401.1, read on the forward strand.
CCGAAATCTGATTTTATGAGGAATAGGAAACTAGAAAAATTGTCAAATGATAAGAAATTTGACTATAACAAAATTAAGGTTCAAAATCGAACTTAGAAATACCTTCAGACGGTATAGATATCTTATCACTCGGAAAAAACCGTGGTATTGGCAGTGATACTGATTTGTCACCAAGAGTTTTTTCCGAGTTAAATAAGTTATTTGAATCTTTTCAAATACAAGCTGGAATAAATAATATACCAGAAACTGTTACTGCAGGTATTAAAGCTTATACTATTTTAAATGGTAATAATATCAATAATTCAAAAATATCTGATCCTAGATTTCTGAAAGAAAATGATGATGTCATTTTATTGACAAAAGTCAAACAAGCTGATCTCATTTTACTCACAAAAAGTGATCATCATGAAAAGCTTGAACATTTGCTCAAACAAAATTTCAAAAAAATTGAAAATTATAATAGTGTTGCATTAGAAGATGACCTTAAAGAGTTCCGAAAACTTTTAAGAAAAACGTTTTCTGGTTGTAAAATTCGCAGTATATTTCCATCTAGTTCCCTTTCGTCCTTTTACGGCCAAGTTAAGTTGCATGAACCAAATCAACCACTACGGGACATAGCAACTTCTTATGATAGTATGGTTAACAGCGCTGAATCTTTTCTAAAGAAAATTCTTGAGCCAATGGCTAAAGAATGTACTTTCTCATTAAAAAATACGAAAGAATTCAAATCAAAATTTTAAGAAAAAATAGATTGTTTTGATCTAAAAATACACAAAGTCATAAGCGTTGATATTCAAAAAATGTACTTTAGTATCAATGTCATACGGTGTATATCGATAATATTAGAAAAAAAATTATTGCCACCTCCAAAAAACGAAAATTTCAAAACTTTCTTGATACAAATCCACAAAAATACAGTATTGTTCGAATCAGATAGGGATTTTTCAACAAAAATCAGGGCCCAGTATGGGTGGCAGTTTGAGTCTAATTTTAGCAATATTTTCGTAAACAACCTTGAATCAAAAATTGTCCAAAAATACATTGATACTGGAGAAGTTAAATTGTATTCACGGTTTGCAGATGATTCATTAATAATCATTCACAAAAACTCAATTCGAAGTTTATTGAGAGAAATAAACAATTTCGACAAGTCGTTAAATTTTACAGTAGACTATATATGGATGAAAATAATTCAATTTAATTTCTTGACATTGATATTGTTCTTAATCAAGACGAAAAAATTGAATTCAAAAAATATCGTAAAAATTCAGTCGATACAGTCACATGTAATTTTGAACAATCTATATCAAGCCCTAAATATAAAAAAGGTTCACTTTTAACAAATATACACCCTGAGTTTGATGCTAGTAGGTCTCAGGAAATCTTTTTAGAAACACTTGAAGAGCTTAAAGAAGTTTATAGTCAAAATTCTTATCCGAGTGCACTTATAAACAGCAAAATACGAATATTTCAAGCGAATAAAGAAAAACGGTCAGACCACCCACAAATCATACGATTTGCTTGGAATGTTCTTCTTCGTTAATTGAAAACAGCATTTGTGATTTAACTAGAAAAATGGAAATAATACTTCCTGATTTTCGTGTCAACGTAGCATATCGTGCCGTCAAAATCAGTAAACTTTTTCATACATGGCTAAACCACAAATAGAAACTTTTGAAAAATCTAATGTATATTTATATACATGTCCGTGTCAAGAAAAATATATCGGTCAAACCAAGCGACTTTTCAAAACACGCATAAAAGATCATCAGTATGATTCTCCTCTTACAAACATTCATTTACACAATTTATAATGTGAAAAATATAAAATTGAAACTCAAAAATTTATTGATGAAAATAATCAAAATTACACGAGTGGTCCAAAAGCTAAATTTGACTATTTTCAGAACAGATTTAAAATTATAGGAAGGGGATTCAGAAACACAAAAGACCGTGAAAAAACTGAAGCTTTTCTTATAAGAACTCAGCGACCTTCTCTTAATGGACAATTCGATCATAAGGCATTTAGATTATTTTAAAGTCTTACCAAAATGATTAAATTGTACATTTAATATTAAAAATGTTGCGAAAAAGTAGCACTTTATGTGCCATGTTTAGGAATTTAATTTTCTTTGTAAATTTTAGTATTGTGCGTTTCGATATTGTAACTCTGCAGCTCAAATAGGACTTAATCTTGAGAATGATAATAAATCAAAACGTAGATAAATGAATAATTACGTCTTTTTATAAAATAATTTAATATTAACGGCCCCATAGCGTTGGTTTTTTGAATGGTTCGTTTTATTCGGTACCTTTTTTTCTTAGAAATCATTTTGTAATTGATTTTTAAAAAAATATTGAAGGGGGTACTCAAGGGTTTCTTATATTTTGAAGCAGGGCTCAGAGTAAAACGAAACAAGTTATAGAAATTTCGAAATGACTGATATAAAGATCTAACCTTCTGCATCACACCGAAAGTAAAGAATAAATTTTTCAGAAACACAGCACCAAGTGTGAAAAGAGTTCTAGACCACTGATTTTAAAATGTCTTTTTTCTTTAAATCAGGAATATGAATATTTATAAATTTTTGTCAGGATAACGGGTTGTACTCCACGTACGAACATCAGATTTTTCTTGCAAAATTCTGATCGGACCTGATCTAGAATTTATAAAACTGTAATTTTATGAAATTTTAAAATTTCGATCTTGATTATTTCAAAAATAGCTTGAAACAATTTTTTTTAATTTCATATAAATTAAATATGAGTAAAAAAACATGTCGTCTAACTGTCTAATAAAAAATATTGTTTTGATATGTGCTGTTTTTTCGATAATTTAATGCTTTATTTTCAAAAGACTTCTGCTGACAATTTAAAACAAATTCATCCATAGAAAATTGTGGTTTTGTGCAGCCGGAAATCAATTTTCAAGATTTCTAGAATAATAAAGTTGATCAGATTAAGCTAAAAATGCCACCAAATGAAAGCTCATGGTTTACTGAATACAAAATTTGCTTACAGCATGTCGAAATTGTAGTCCGATATATTAGATATTAGAATGATAAGAAAGTTAAAATTTTTAATTGATCTCAAAATTTCTAGAAAACAGCCCGACACAATATTTTTAAAATTTAGTACAGGAGTATGTAGGAGTTCGAGAAATAGGTCTTTTTACTTTCTGATGCAAAAATGTTTTTGGATATACATTGTATGCTGATATTATGCTCCTCTTATTACAAAATGACATTTTAGTTCAACCGGAAGTCAATCTGACCATAGCCAAAGCCAGTTATAATCAATTAACTCATCATGTGATTATGAACGCATTTCGATTTTTTTGTTCAAACATTTCCAAAGAATAAACGTAATAATGTAACTTGCAAAAACAGATTAAGCCTCCGAATAAGATTTAATCACACCGAGTTACGAAATAAATTGCACAAAATTTGTTAACCACCAAAATATGGAAATTTCCAATTTGTGAATTAAAGTCACGCGTTGAAAATCGTCAGAGACGGCAACCCAATTCAATCCGTTCTAATTCAACCCAAATCCTAATTCAACCAATTGTTGGTTGAATTAAGAAATTATTATAGCCGGGTTTTTACGAATGATATCACTTGTAAGGGGTTCCCAAAAGCGTGAAAGATTTTTTCAAACCTTATTACAGAAAATTGGTGATAGCTAAAGACTTTTATCTAGTATGACTACAATTATCGAAACCCCGGCTGCATATATCATATGGATTACCCGCCCTCAGAGTACAAATCCTAAATATTGTAATGATACAAACAACGCAAGATATTAGTACCCAATCAAAACCCTTGCTTGCGGAAAAGGCCGATTTCATTGGTCAGATTAAAAAAGAATCAACCAATCAAATGCTCAGATTTCGCACTTTTCAAATATTTAGGATTTGTAGTCTGAGGGCGGGTGATTCATATAGTTGTAAGATGGCAACTAAATAGTATTTACCTGTTAACTGAATTTAAAACCGGTAATTTAAAATCTCTTCAAAGAAGCCAGTCTTTAGGAAAGTGTTTTGAGTACAATTTGCAAGAAAAATAAGCCTCCTGAAGATATCTGGAGCAAAAATATTTTTTTGGGACTGATATTTCAAAATATCTTATTTCGATATTCGTATCGATAAAATAATATGTTTTGAGAAAATATATAATCAGTGAAAATCAAGCCAGAGTGGTACTCCTACACCATATTTGCCTTAATATTGTAATAATAATCAAATAATTTCATTAAATATCATTTTCATGAATATTTTGAACTTATTTAATAATATTTTTGATTACCAACAGATAGAGTCTATCAGACAAAAGTATTAAGTAGAACAGAGCACTGCGCAGTTATTGAGATAAGCATACATTTCCTGGAGTCTACCATGAGGTAGTATCACGTGGTTTAATTCACCTTGCTTTTCAAACGTTTTTTTTTATAATTAAACATAAAATTTTTAGAATATGACTTTGTTTTACGAAAATCTAACTCTTCAACTTGATCATAAAGGAACAATTGAAGGTTGATCTCATAAGAGTTTTCTGTAAACAACGCTCAAAATATAGTCTCCTGAAAGGCTATCGTGCCTTGGCGGAACTTTTTTTATATGCTTCAAGGGGTTAAACTTACGCACTAACAGTGCGGCACTGCTCAAACAGATTTCACGATGTATAGATTTCACGATTCGTAGAGACTTTCTCTGGGACCTTAACTTCCATAAAACAAATGAACAGGTTTTTTTGTTGTCAACTTCCGGTTTTACAGCCGGTTTTATCATGACGGGTTTGTATTTTTGCCATTTTAGACACCAGGGAGTTAAAATTTTGATTTGTCATAAGCCCATTTTTTACTCCAAATTAACTAAGGAACACAATGGGAGTACTCGAAAATTCATTTTTTGAACTTTGTCTAGGCCCAAATCTAACAGGTGACAGCCTAGTATAGTCACTATACTATAGTGGGAATAAAAATTTAAATTTTTTTTTCGAACTCTAGAATTTTATCTAAAAACTAAAAGTTAGAAAATTGAAGGAGATCAATTTTTATAATCAAGGTTTAAAATGAACATGAATTCCAGATTTTAAATATTTTAAGCTTTTCAAAACTCAATTCAACGTTCATACCCGATCTGCCACTCCTACGCGTATTCAAGAAGCAACATTCATTGGACTTTTCAACAAAGCTGCATACGAATTATGAAATTTAATTACTTAAAATATAAAAAAACTTTTATTTCATACTATTTATAATAAATTATATTATATTTATAATAAATTTTCTAACTTTAAGTTATTCAGTGTTATTTCTTTTAATAGTCCTGATAACTAACAACATTTTAAAAGACAAGTTTCAGGGATTAATGGCCTTGGTGCATTTTGACAGATTTGCACTTTTTCATTTTTTTGTCTTGATGGGAAACTTTTTGCCACTTCAAAATTTTCAGATAAAAACTCTTTCAAACTCAAGTTGCCACTTTTCAGCTTACTTTGTTTAATCCGAATTTCTTCAAATTGATTATTTTTACTTTGTAAATCGCCTTTTGAAAAAACACTCAAAAACCGCGCGTTTGCTATCGAAGGTGTCTAAATGACAGCAAATGTTTTTTTTATTAATTAGGAGCCCTTAAATACGGTCCTTTCGACCATTTATAATTTATTTATTTTCATTTCATACGATTTTAAAGTCAAAATCGAAAATTTAAATCGGTGAAATAATTTTTTTTTAATTCTTGATTATAGAGGGCTTAACTAGATTTCGCGCAAACCGTATTTTCATTCAAAAAAGTATGATTCAGAGTATAAACAAGAGCGAAGAAACAAAACGAAAGCATATTTATATAGTGAAAGTAGCCATTCCCAATATTTTCAGCTAAGAATTACAAAAAATAAGTTTAAAAGTTTTTGAACTTGAATAAGAAAAATTTTCAAAATACATGTATTTCTAATCATTTTTGACCAAAAATCACTAAACCATGTCACTAAACAATGGTTTTTCGAATAGCATATTAAAAATTTGTGGTCACCTTCTCGAAAAGTTAAAGTAGCCATTTTGTTGAGTTTTTTCGTTGATTCGAAACAAATATTGAAAAAAAAATTTGAACGGAAAATAAGGCATTTTTTATTTTGTTTGGAATTTTTATCCAAAATTTCTCATAATTTCTCGAATACGAAAAGTTAAATTCGAACTCAAAATTTTCTTAAAAAGCCATAATGCAAAAATTTGCTATTTACAAAAATTGCCTTGATTATGAATCATCACTGTGATGATATATTTGGAAGAATATATTAATCCAGTGAAAACTTTTTCATCAAGAGCCCATATCGGTATATGTCAAAATGCACCGAGGCCCTTAAGCAAAATCCATTGAGTTACAAAGTCATTCAAAAAATTACGACTAGTTTTATTTACAGTATCAATTAAACTGTATTATGAAAACACTGCGCTCAAGTCCGAACCTACAAAAACGAAAATTTATCGCCGTAACTCGAAAATAGATCCTTTTAAACAAAAAAAAATTTGTAACGCCCAAGAAGCAAAATTTCTGACGTTCGAGATTGATGTCAAGTTCACATGTGAAATTTCAAACGTTGTAAAAATATTTATTCAATATAGCAAATACCAAATAATTTATGTGTTTCATTAGAAGATTATTTTACATGATAATATTGTAAGTAATAAAACGTCGTTAAATTATACATGTTTGTATTTGATGAAAGTCTTATTTACCATTGTGTTTATAATTTTCATGCAGCAGCTTTTTTGCGCCTTTCAACACTCTAAGTATGAAAATTTTGCACTATTCATTCATAATGGATTTAAGTTCATCTCACAATGCCCAAAATATTTTCTGCATCATCTCGAGTTATAGCTCAAATGTGTGGGCAAACTATGTTGCATATAAAGCATGTTATACGTCGTTATAGCTCAATTCTATAGACTCAATACACGCCTTATTAGATTATCGACGAATCAGGACTCCTAATTTAGGAGCGTTCGTTAAAATTAATGAGTGAAATTTGTTCGCCTTGTATTATTGTATCGTCAGGACTGGCCTGTTATTATTGAATGAGAGTTTTATTGCAAAACTCATCACTCAATTAATTATACCAATTTCATTTTGCTTGCAATTTTCTTATAGTTCTTAATCCCTCACTGCGCCTGATGTTCGAATACCGACCTCCGACTAATTGCTTTTAAACAGAGATTTAATAATAAAAGGAATGTTTCAATAAAAATTCAATCAAGATATTAAAACATCATTTAACAATAACCGAATTTAATTATTTCCCAAATCGATTTTATTGCTGAAACCCAGCCTATTAATTGCAAATTATAAAAACTGCAGACCGAAGCCCGAATGATGTTTATAGTGCACTGACAATGATTTTCACCAGAATATTCTCTGAAATTACCAAAATAATATTCTGAAAATATGCAAATTATTGCAAAGTTCATATATTCAACTTGACCATGAACTTGGTATTAAGAAATTTCCCCAATTTATTTACACTTCTTTGGATGATTTGAACGCCAACTAAACCTCTTGGTAAACCGGCCTTTAACATATCCTCCTATCACACTTTTTTGCCAATCCCGGCCCTGATTAGGAAACGTAACGTGTTTTCAAGTAGTAGGGCCGGTATTGGTAAGAAAGTGTGATAAGGGGATATAGTACCAATTTTGTCAGATCCTGGTTTTTTCAATTTTGTGAGCGAAACAAGGATATTAAATAGTTGATCAATAACATGTACCAAACGAGATTTAAGCTCGTCAAAACGTTTTCAGAATAATTTTATTTATTATTTTCCCTATCAGCTAGACTTATACAAATTACCCAATATTTAAATTGATGCCAGAAATTTTAAACCAATTTTTTTATTCGGCCATGAAAAAAATTTTCCTGATGATAATTAGCGCCGTTTTGTAAGATTCAACAAGTCTTTGATCAGGAATTCGTAAGTGAAATTTTGCATTTCCCACGTTCACACTTTGGTGCATTTTTGCATGATAAAGCTTTTATAATGGTAACACAATGCAAAAGTCTACAGAAGTTTGAATTATACGCCAGGTTCTTATAAATGAGAATAAATAATGTGAAATCCATAAAATGCCCCCCTTAAAATGATTTCTCATCCCCCTTGGGAAATTTATCCCGACAAAAACCTGATCTTCTATCATACGATTATTAAACGAAGAGAAATATTCAGAGACTAAAGTTTTATTAAATTAAGTCTTTTTTAAATAGTTATGATAGTGATGACTTCTCAGGCGGTCAGAGAAGACTTTAGTTTAAGCTGAATAAAGCATTTTCTCGGTGGAAAAAAAATGTATTTTTACAACAAAAATTCAAATTGATCAATTGAACTTCCATTATGGAAGCCATATTGTCAATTGGATATTAAATAACTCCATTCGAGGATCGACTAACCCCTAAATTTTAATCATATTGGATCAGATCATATCGAAAAAAAACGATACGATCCAATCGGATCCAATAATTTCAATACGATCCAATCCCGTTTTGCTGATCCCTGCTTCCAAACTTATAAACAAATGCTTATATTATAATTTATATTCATTGTAATTCACAATTTGTGAATCAAAATATTTTAAGGGGGTAGCAGCGATGTGACAAACTGGCGTCAATTTAACTTACGAAAATAATTAGTTAGTTTCTTTTTTTGTGCTTATTACCGTTAGCTGACCAGAAAACATGTGGTATCAGCTCATTAAATATTTTTATCTATTTAAGGAAAGATTTGAGTTCGAACTTTTATTTTTGAATTCGTTAAATATCAAAAAAATCAACATTAAAATTTCACGCATTTTCATCCAAAATTTTTTTTTGTTTTCTGAAATTTGTAAATAAAAACGAAAAAATAGCCACTTTAACTTTTTTTATGCATGTTATATATATTTTCTGACTGCTGTTTAAAAATTCATAACATGTTCATTTCGTATTTTTTGTCGACTTTTCTTAAAAAATATTATGAAAAGTTTTCGCAAATAAGTCCATTTTTTATTAATGCTTTTTTGAATTATTCTTGAAAAATCAGACGAATCGTGTGTTGTTTTCTGGTATCTATTGGATGGGAAGGGTCAATCGAATATCGTTTCAAAACTATGATGAAATTTACACACACTTGCTTGTGACACCGGTTGTGCCATTTGGCACGCATGTATAAAAATTTTATTATTTTCAAAAAATCTCAATTAAATTTCGGGTGTTTTAGGCTACTTTTCTTTACAAAGTTAGGAGTTTTTTTGATATTTAAACGCAATTGAAGGTCAATTTTTTTTCCTAAAAAGCTGTTTTTCTTTCTTTTTCATGGAAAAAAAACTTTTATATTAAGGAAATACTAAACTAATTAGCGCATAACACCCGAAAATGCCTGAAAATTATAAATATCGCCTTCCAAAAAAATCTCACATCGGGTCAAGTTGCAAATGGAGTTATAATGAAAAGTGGTTTTTGATATTTTTACCGATACTTAGTTATGTTGANGAATTAAAAATATAAACGTTTGCAAGAATGAACACTTTTATTGAAGATAAAAAATAAAGAAATAAATTTTCACATTTTTTTTCTTTCATAAATCACTCCGAAAAAATGTACCAATCTGCCACATCGCTGCTATCCCTTTAAACCTTCATAATCTGTTACAGCAAATGAGCCATTTGAGTTATGTTAATTTTCGAAAAAAGCAAGGTTTCACATTGGTCCAAAAATCGACCTCACCAAAAAAGAGAATAATTGCCACAGACGTGTTTTTTAAACTTTTGTGATTCTAACGCCATTTTTATGAAAATTACGTCATTTTGCCATCAATCACCGATAAATCGATCAAGGGAAATTGTGGGACTGTTCCATAAAAATAGCTCTTGTTAAGGCAAACATATAACATGCCACCAAAATAAAAAAAATTTGGCATCACGTCGATAATGACGTTACAAACATTTAAAATGCCATTTTTGATAGAAATTACGTCATTTTGCCATCAATCACCGATAATTCGCGCAAGGGAAATTGTGGGACTGTTCAATAAACAAATCTATCGTCAAGGCGCACATATCCTTCTAAGCATACTGTTGGTGATTGAAAATGTGGGGGAGCCAATCCTTGAACACTCCCGAACCCGTCTAGCAATCATGTAGGCCGCTTTCTTTTCAGCCTACATCTATCAAGTCACCAAAAGGTGTTAAAGGGATATGTTATTTTGAATTTTCTCTTCATATGACGTGATGCCGGATCTGTCTATTTTGCATGGTTTGGGGATATCCTATTCCCACTCTAATGTTCCAGCAGAAGTTGGGTACGGTCTGTGAGCACCGTAAGTGAGAGAAGAGAGCGAGAGAGGGAACCAGGTGGGTCCTCGCAAAAAAACGAAGGACGTACTATCGATCTATAATTCCCCCGCGCCGGATAGAAAAACTTGTCCTAACGAAAACCAGTAACTTTATGTAACAGGATATAAGTTATGATATTTAACTGAAAAAGCACTAATTATCATTAAGGACAAACACGATAGCGACTTAAAGAATAATAGGACTCTAAATGAACACAGACTCTATTTGTCGGGCCCACAAAAACTTAACAATTTAACTTAATCAAAAATTGATCTTAATCTAGAAAAACCGCAGAACACTGTTGATGAAATTATAAGGTAATAAGATCATCAGAGCAGTTAATTAGTATTACAACCTTATTTTTTATCTGTTTTAAGCGACCAAACTTTCTATAACAGGACTTAAACATTAAGTTTCCAGACATACCATGGGTCCAAAGTACAGATTCGCACCTGCATCAAACATTTTCGCTAGAATCTCGAGCAGAAAAAACTCGTAAGAAAACTTAAATTGTTATCCAAATTGATTTGCTTTAATAACGTTGAGTTCATTTGATGTAAAGATTCAAGCTGGGTCTATGTAAATTTTAGCCGCCGATTTCAACCCTAATTATTTATATATGCGTACTGTCTTTTGATAGCCGCGTATCCGATTACATAAAAACGCTCGTGGTAAGTAAATCATGTGCAAGCATTTTAATAATTAGTCCGAAATTTGCTTATTATAATGCGTTTGGTCTAAAATGAAGATCACAGCCAGTATTTTTTTATAGTTCATGAATCACAAAATTCTCTCGAATTCTTTTTTCACACGATTGAGTACGAATTCTAAAAAAAATTGAAAACTCGTTGGATTTATCTTGCAGATAATTCGATTTTTGAGCCCTGAAAACTCCATACAATGTTTTAAAAACGCTATACCAGTTGGGAAGTCGTACATGTCAAGCAGCTTTTTTTAAATTTTTTTAAAAGTTATCAACCCTTTGAGACCAGAACTGAACAAAAATTATAGTCAACCCAGAGATTTTCAGTCGCGCGTTAAGGAGCCCCTGTGCAATTTGACAGATACCGTGGCTCTGAAGAAAAACTTCAGTGATTGATGAATTTCAATTTACCACCAAGTAATCGATTATGAATCGAGCAACTTTTGGTAAGGTGGCCGAATTGCATTATGTTTGGTAAGAAAATTGTGATGAATTAACTTTCTGAATCGAGAAATATGAGAAATTTTGATAAATTCCAAACATCAAAAAAAAATGCCTTATTTTCGTCAAGATTTTTTCAAATGGTTGTTTCAAGCATCAACTGAAAAACTCGACAAAAGGCTATTTAACTTTTCACTTGGTGACCACATATTTTTGATATCAATTGAAAAACCCAATAATAGTTTAGTGATTTTTGCTCAAAAATAATAGAACATATTAAAAATTCTTCCGTGGTGCCAAAGTCATTTTTCCGAATTTTTAAAAAATTATTCGATTTTGACTTAAAATCTATGAATTAATAATGAAATAAGATGAATTAATTAATCGTACTAAAATAAAAAATAAAAATAATTTATCTGTAATTTTAGACACGTGTAACTTACAAACGCCGTTGTTTTGAGTGTTTGCTAAAGACATTTATAAAGTAACATAATCAATCTGAAGAAATAGCTAAACAAGTAACCGACAGGCACTTGTGTGTTCAAAAATTTTATTGAAAATGGATTGGCAAAAAGTTCCATCAAGAGAAAAAGAGCAATCTGGTCAAAATGCAAAGACCGTGGCGTAAGCCAAGTGGGACATCCCTGGAGACATGTCAGATTAATTTCGACACGGTTAATAAACGAATAAAATGAAAAAGCCTAGCACAAAAACAATAAAGGTTTGCAGAATCAAGAATATTTTTAACATTTAACATTTTAGTGCCCCGAATGGCTGATGTTCAAAATTGCTTTATACCAAATTAGCGCAGCAAGTGATGTCAACCACGAATTCAATCGAAAATTCTTATTTTTTATACGTAAAATTTTAAAACTATCAAAATAAAACGAACGAACAATTGCAATAAAAAATACTATTTTAACGGAAATGAGAATATGGACAGAAGCGTCATTATTTTTTAGCCGGTGAAGTCAATAAAAATAGAAATTTCTGAACAAGACAAAGACAATTCAACAAAAATATCAAATACCCTAAAAGGGAAAATCTGTTAAGGCCGCATGAGTTGATAGCATTGTCACAACAAGTACAATCGTGGGACTAACTTCACCGTCTCTTGATAATATTTTAAACAAAAAGTCTGTGCCTCCTAAAATATCCAAATTAACGATGTCTCGTCCAATCAGAAACCGGGCCTACAAGAAGGGAACTATTTTCAAAATGATCGGCCCCCTGAGTTTTCAAGTTCAACAAGCTATGTTTAATTAACCGAACAGAACGTGACAGACCGCCAAGGTGATTCTTGGAAATTCTTTTGATTTGTTCAGAATTCACCAAAAAAACTATTGGCTCTAGTTAACATAAGGTAAAATAACTGTTGTTGGTGATCGAAGCCAAATCAAGAGAATTTCCCAAAACCCACCTTGTAGTTCTGTACAGCAGTTGTCCGACGATTTGTACTTTGCGAAATTGGTATAAAAACCCTTAAAACACGACCGCCTCCTTAATATAGTTAACTCGTAACTGGTGATTTCCCGGCAAGTAGTACATCCCATTAAATGCATTCTACGACGCTTAAACATTAATGACAATACATTTAAAGTTGCGATAAACTTAAGACAAAATGACGGTTGTGCTTTTTTTATTGAAATTTTTACGTTACTAGGACTATGTTTTGCAAAAATTTTTAAATCATTCACCAAACAAACGTTCATCCTATCAAAAAATATCAAGACTGTTTTTTCATTACAGCCATGCCTATAAATGACACGTGGACGGTATTCAAGAATAAGGTTGGCCAAAATAGTACTGTTTTTTTTCAAAAATATGCTTAAAACTTCTTGAAAAAGTGAAGGGGTCCTTAGAATTTAAAGATTTTTTACATACTCTCAGTCCGAAAACGATCAACGTGACTTCAAATTAAAAATGAGGTTTGGCCCAAGTACCAATGTACTCCTACGCGAAAAGTTTGAGGACTATACCACCAATTACAGATTGGAACATAAATATTTTCCAAACAACGTCACGTGACTTATCTCTTCAAGAATAAGGATATTATGAGCAATTTTACAAATTATTTGGACTTATTCGCATATTTATTCAGACTTCCTTAAATAGAAAAGTCTAAAACGTTGAGTTGACCTGGAATTTTTTGACGATGGAGTACGTTTTCAAATTACTGATAGTTGACAACTATATTTTTTTCAAAAGTACTCAATCATTGCGAAAGACGCTTGAAACATCTAACGTTCTAAAGACTCTTATGCATCCAGAGGCCCGTCCATTTAAATTGAGCATCTCCCAGAAGTCATAGCTCGAAATGCGATAACATAAGAAGGGCTAGGCGAGAGAAGGAGAAAAATGCATAATTACCGATTGGTTTTTTTTTATTTTCAAGATTCTTTTGTATATTGTGAAAATTGGCCTCCGGGTAGAAAGAGACCTCAAGCCAAAACTTCGAAAAATTAATTCTTAGAACAAAAAGCTTTGCGAGTGAGCGGAGCGTGACTACGTCTGGTTATAAACAAGAAATGAATGACAATAATTCCAGAGTCAATACAGTTTGAATGAAAACATATATATTTTAAATGAATTAAGAAAACCCTTGAAGTTAACTTAACAGTAGTCAAAAATATAAATAAAACGTAATTCGTAGTGATTGGCACTGTTGCCGTCACTGGTACATTCGCGAATGTTTTTTCTCATCCATTAAACTTGTTATCGGAATTTTTATTTTTATGAACTTTATGCAGATTGCTGAATATTGAAGCTACGAAAAATGAGTTAATATGAACTTGCTTATAGTCGATCTATAGAACTGGTCACTAGTTCCGGAAATCGATCTGGGTGACAGATCATGCTAAAGTCTTACGAGTTAAGAAAATGAGAAACTTATTTTCTGATTTCGAATCACACGAAGGTCGAAATCGTTAACTTAAAGTTAGAGAAATTCTACTACTTTCAACTTGAGCGAAAAGAAAAATCTATACAGAAGTTACGTTCGAAAAAAATGATATCCCCAAGATCTTTAAATCTGACAAATGATAGATAACAGAAAACTGGAGATAATCTTGACGTATCTGGTGAAGTTTTTCTTTAGCTCAAAAGTTAGAATTAGTCTAAGTTAAAATTTGTTTTCATAATATTAGTATTCATAATTATATTATTTATGTTTTATTTCATTAATATTTTTTACGATAATCTGTAAAGTCAAAAATTTCGACCTCCGTTATCATAATCATAGAAAATTTATCTTCTATGTCGTAAACGATCATGCACGTGACAGATTGTGCACGTTTTGTGAGTAATTGTTTTCTTGTTAAAACTGTCCATTTTTATTTCAAGATTTTTATCAAGACTGTCCGGCTAACAAATGAGCGCACTGTTCATAACCATATCCGTAAAATATTTATTTTGCAAGAAATTCGTTTTTCATTTATTTTAGTTGAACATTTTGACGTATTATTATACTGTACAAAACAGAATTGAGCGATGTTGCTACTTGCTGCTAACTTTTAATAAGGCAAATTGAACTTAACACATGTCGGGCCCACCTAAAAACGTTAAAATTTTTACTTTATTTGTAAGTTAGTGTCAATTACAGTAAAATATTATGATTTTTATTATAGTTATATTACATTAATTTGTTATTAGTATAATTCATCATATAAATGACTAAATAGTAAAACGGTCGACAGTCGGCTTCGACCAATTGGACAGTCCAGGAAATATTTTAATTTCGATCGACAGAGGCTTAACTTTATTTCGCGCAACCGTAGTTTTCATCCAAAAAAGTATGATTCAGAGTATAAACAGGCCGAGAAACAAACGAAAGCATATTACTATAGTGGAGTAGCCATTTCCCATATTATTTCGCTAAGATCCAAAAAAATAAGTTAAAATTTTTAACAGAAGTAGAAAAATTTTCAAAATATTCTAATTTTTTTGAGCAAACACTAAACAATGTCACTATGGTTTTTCAATAGCATATAAAAATTGTGGTCACGTGAAAAGTTAAAGCCATTTTGTCGAGTTTTTCGTGATTGAAACAACATTGAAAAAAAATTTGAACGAAAATAAGGCATTTTTTATTTTTGGAACTTTTATCACAAAATTTCTCATAATTTCTCGAATTACGAAAAAGTTAAATTCAAACTCAAAATTCTTAAAAACATAATGCAAAAATCGCATTACAAAGTTGCCTCGATAGACATCATTCTCTGATGTAATTGGGAAGAAATCAAATCACCTGAAAGTTTCTTCCAAGAGCCATATCGGTATCTGTCAAATTGCACGAGGCCCTTAAGCGGAGATGATCTCTTTGACGCTAATGTTTTGGTCGAGTTCTGACGTCTTCAAAGGGTTTAGAGAAACTTTTAAAAAAAATTGAAAAAAATGCTCTTTAGCACATGAGAACTTTCAAATCGTGGTATAGTCGTTTTAAACATATGTATGGGTTTCAGCCACAAAATACAGACTATCTGCAAAATAAAAAATCCAAAAGTTTCAATTTTTTAAAATCTGACTCAAATCGTCGTGAAAAAGCAATCTCGAAGAAATTTTGACTGATTCATGCAAACTAAAAACATAGGCTGCTTTCATATTAGACCAACATATAAAGCAATTTCGGAATTATATAAAATGCCTTTGACAATGATTTTCTTCCTAACAGACGATGATCCTTATGAATAGCGGTACGCGGCCATCAAAGACAGTACCGACATATAGAAAGATATAGGGTTGAAATCTGCGGTAAAAATTTAACACTGGAGTACAACCGTGTTACAGGTTATGACCTCGAAAAGAAAGATAGTTTACAGACATTGGATAAAAGACATTTAGTTTTTAGATTATTCATGCAGAGATCATAGCGAAAATGTTTGATGCACAGTAGAGATATCTGCGGTGAACTTTGAACCCATGGTAGTTTGGTAACCTTAATGTTAAGTCACTGTTTATTCAGAAGTTGAGTCGGCTTAAATGAAATAAAAGTGTAATCGAATACATTACGTCTGATGTTATTATTATATAATTCCTCACAGGTTCGGATTATCTTCTATTTAAAGATCAAATTTTGTAATTAAATTGTAAGTTTTTGTTGGCCCAACACCATCAGACGGTGTTCATTAGAGTCATAATTTTTCTTTTACGTCGTTATCGATGTTGTGTAACTTAATGGATAATTAGTGTCAATTTTTTCAGTTAAATCTCATAACTTATAATCCTTTACATAAATTTTATGGTTTAGTAGAATTTTTTTCTATTCCGGCGATCGATTTATAGATCGATGATCCGTCCTCGTTTGTGCAGGACCCAACCTTGAGTTCCCTCTCTCAGCTCTCTATTCTCACTTACCGCGGCTCACAAACCTAACCCGCAACCATCTATGGCACAATTAAGTGGATAGGATATGGAGCATAATTTCAAACCAAACATGTCAAAAAACTAGACAGAAATGCCGGCTGCACGGTCGAGATGAAAGAAAATCTCAAAGAAAGAAATTTGCGGCAATTTTTCTAAATCTGCTTCCCAATTTTATATTTTTAAGGATCTTTTATCAGTTAATATGATCTCAAATAATAAAAGCATCATATTGCATCATTTTAAGTCTTTTATGCTCAAAATTCTAGAAGACATGGATGAAACGATCATTATTAAAAAAAGCCATTTTTGAAGAATTATGCCATTTTGCCAAAAATCACCCAAAATCGCTCGAGGGAAATTGTGGGACTATTCCCTGACTGATACAACGACGTGGCATAACGTTTGACCCGCTTTTGACCAATGAGAGCACCGGATTTCACATGTTTGACCAATAAGGGCTTCGAAAAGAAGTTCAGCCACGAACGCGAACCGAAGAGCCTTGTGATCCCAATCTTACAATCGATAATTATCCCTATTGAGTCTTTCTCAGCACGCTTCATAACTTTGAGCCAGTGTCCAATGACAATACTCGATTGTCAAATTAATTTAAGAATCCCGCGATTTTATTGGTCACTTTCTCAAAGGTATGACGCGTGCTGAGAAAGACTCAATAGGGATAATTTTCGATATATATTGTTCAGAGTAAAAAACACAAAAATTGGTAAGAATGTACTGGACTGGAAAATAAGCTACCTTGATTGCCGGCGCTTCACGGTACCTAGTCAAAGTCGAAAAAATTCAATTGTCGGGGAAACACCCCGTTTCCATGACAAGAGTTTAAGGCGAATATCGCTCCAAAAAAATTTTACAATTTTTTTAAAATTTTTTGTCCATTCCAGTCCATTCCAATTGTTATTTTTTTAAATTGAGTTGCGCTGCGTCTGAGCCAATCAAGAGCCCGCATTTCCTAGTCAATCACAGAAATGTGCTCAAGGGCATATTTTAAACATCAAAAATCTATTTATGCCAAAAAATTTTAGGTTTGTCAATCATGTGTTATGTACCCTAAAGATCAATGCGGAAAAATGTTTGAGGATAGTCTATCCTGGATAGAGAATTTCCGTAGAAAGTTTTTCTTCATAATTTTTTTTCAATTTTTCCGAAATTGCGTGGGCGGATTCTTAATTTTAGAATTAAAAATGGCATTTTTGATCAAAAATATTGAAATTGAGAATTTGACCAAATCATATAAAATTATCGCCACCTCTCAATTGACCCGCCTGTCCTCTCAAGTGTGATTCAAAAACATATTCTCTTCTATATCCGGTTGCAAAAGGCAAAATCCTTAGAAAAATGAGCAAATAAACGAAAGTGTCACATTGCAATTTGATTTACGACCAAACAGTTTGGTCTCAATTTTTCTGAAAATTTGCATGAATCAACATAAAGACCTTTATTATCAAAAAAAAGAGTGTCACTTTATTTTAATCTACCACTTCCGGTTTCACAGCCGGTTTTCTAGTGATCGATATCTATTTTGGTCATTTTAGACACCAGGGAGTTAAAATTATAAAAAAGACATAAGCAAGTTTTTTTCTCCAAATTAACCAAGGAACACGATAGGAGTTCTGAAAATTCTCAGTTTCGACATTTTTTCTGAGTCGAATCGTCTTGTGTCGTCCTACTCTAGAAAAATTTCATGGAAAATAGTTATTTTTCTTTTTGGAATGTATCTTATCGCCACCAATCAGAGCTTAAAAAAGCCGAGAATTTAAGCCATCGGAGAAATTGGCTGGCGGGCATACTTAAAAAATGTTGAAAATGACCGCCATGCCAAAACTTTTTTGTTTTTTAGACTTTTATTACTACGTAAGAGATTCTCATTTAGAACGGAGATGCAATGAGAGAATTTCCCTTGAACCGTTTTTCATAATTTCTATGCAGTTTCTTTTTCCGCCCACGCAAAATAGTGTTTTTGAAGATTTAAAAGTGTTTTTTTGGGTTGAAATATTCAGTTTTGGAATTTGGTGTAAAGAAATAAAATACTTGTCGTCCCTTAATTCACCCTTTTATATGGTCATTTAAATGTTTCCCGGTGGTCAACAATTAGCTGTAACACCCTATTATAACCTCTAAAATACTAGAATCTTGATACTATAATAAAATAACCCGAGATTGACAAATTATTGGATCTTTGCTTGCACAATTGAAATATTAAATTCCACCACTTTTGTATTATAGAAAGTCAGCGCTCGGTTAACTTTACCGTATAGAAACTTCCGGTAAATTCTAAACATCCGGAGTAGGGTGTCATGTGTCGAGGCTAATATAGAGACTAAGAGGGGTATCCAAAATCCGAGGATACCATTCCGGATGATTTTTTCCGAAAAAAAAAGTGAAAATATTTTTGAAAATTTTCGAAAATTTTTCGAAATTTTTTCCGAAATTTTTCAAAACCTGAGATTTTTAAATGACCGGAAATGACACAATAAGGGTATCAAACGAAAGAAATGAAAATTCTAAGAGTTATGGCTGAAAAATAAATTTGAAAAAAATGAATCTTCTTCCTGTTTTTCATAATGACAAAATTGTCAGTTTTTGATGATGAGTCATATATATTGCCGTGGAACCGGAAGTAGTCATAGAATTTCAGGTGCAGCCCCCTCAGTTTGTTTAAAAGGTCTCAATGATGCCTCATGCCAATTTTNATTTTCGTTATTTTTTAAAATTGGCATGAGGCTTCATTCAGACCTTTTAAACAAACTGAGGGGGCTGCACTTGAAATTCTATGTCTACTTCCAGTTTTACAGCCGGTTATCTGATGACCGGTTTTTATTTTGGCCATTTTAGACACCAAGGAGTTAAAATTTCGAAATGTCATAAACCAATTTTTTACTCCAAATTAACCAAGGAACATGATGGGAGTACTTAAAATGCTTGGATTTCGACTTTGTCTCGGCCCAAAACTGACTCATGACACCCTAATCCGGAGAACTATAAATGCGGTTCAAGAGACAGGTTTTTTGAGGGGGTAGCATCGATGTGGCATATTGGTACATTTTTTCAGAGCGATAAATGAAAGAAAATAATGTGAAAATTCAATTCTTATCTTTCATAAAAGTGTTTATTATGACAAACGTGTATATTTTAAATTCCTTAACATAACTGAGGAACATATATAAAAGAAGCTTATGAATTTGCGTCAAATTATCCGAACCAGTTCACGAGTCCAAAAAAGGCTAAAGTTGTCTTTTTTAAATCAAAATTCTCAGTTCTAGAGAAAGGCTTTCGAAACGAGCACGCTCGTAAAAAATGTGAAGCATATCACATAAAGCTACAACAACCTGATATAAACGATTTTGTTTTAAAACCCTGGATTCAGAATTGCCTCACACGTAATGTTAGCTTTGATTTTTGAACTTAATTCGTAAAACAGCCCAAACATTTTGTTTAACCTTTGCGATAACTTCCAACCTCTACTAGTCAAAGTTTCTTGTATTTTCTCAAAATTTATATTTAACTTATATCCCCGATTCACACTTTTGTCCTACTTCACCTACTACTTAAAAACACACTACGTTTCCTAATCAGGGCCGGGATATTCACAAAAGTGTGAATAAGGGATAAAGGCTATTAGACCTAAGTGCCTTATTATGAATTTTCAATTTTACTTATTTTGGCCATAAATTTTTTCTATATTAAAATGTTTTTGTAATCTTATGAACTTAAAAACTTATTTTATTACTGTGAAACTCTTGACAATGAATTAAATAATTCGAAACTAGTAGAATAAATATAAAATTAAAATGTTAAATAACTGAGTAACTGTAAAAACATAAAACTTCTTTTCATGTGGATTCCATGTCCAACTTAACGGGATGATGGTCGCTGGAATTGAATTTCCTCGATGAAAAATTAGCCAAACAGGGCTTTTAGGATACTAGTCAGATTAGCCATCTTGTAGAACTATCCTNTTTTGTATGCATACACTCCTTCACTCATTACCGACACAAAAGGACCTGAGCCAAAATGGAAAAACTATCTCCTCCAAGGTTTCATGTCGAAATTAGCTGAAATTTTGACACAAGTTGTGAAAATAGTAGGCTAAAAATAAAACTGACCAGTTTTTCTAACTTCGCTCATATTTTTCTTGAATATGGAATAAACCACCGTTTTTTGGCAATTTTCCGTCAGAATAACTATCCCCTCCTAGGAAATTTTTTAAAATTCATTCATTTTTATTTCTAAGCTAGCTCATACAAATACGAACAATAAACTCAAGCACTTTTTGAGATTTCGACCTCAAAGTCTCTAAGGCTCTAAAGAAAGCCACTGATTCACAGATCAGAAACTTGGCTTACGTCAAGATGATATTTTGACTTTTTAGTTGTTAAATTAAATCAAACATAATTTTTAAGTTTATTTTGAAAAAAGAACTTAGAAAAAAATCGAAAAAACGCGAAAATTTCGAAAAAAAGTTTTGGATGATTTGGGCGGTAGTACATTTTGTTATCACAACTGAAATTATATCACGATTTTTGCAAGATTAAAATTTTTCCAAATTTAGTGCCAAATGGCACAAACCGGTGGTACAAAAAGCGTTGTAAATTTAATCGATAGTTTAGTGATGACCATCGCGCGACCATGTCATCAGTTGGAATACGGAAACTTAATTAATACCAAAAACATTGGTCATTGATGTGCCTGATTTTTTAAGGAGAATTCAAAAAACCAATTATACAAAATATTTATTTGCGGGAAAATTTTCATTATATTACTAAAAAGGTCGACTAAAAATTTTATGATTATTCGAACAGCGGCACAAAATATGTACTAGTAGTATGTACGAGTAGGCATTCATGAAAAAAGATCAAAAGGATATTTTTCTTGTTTTTGCCCAAAAATTTAGAACGAAATATGCGGAAAATTTTTTAATGCTTTGAATTTTTGGAAATTTTTACGAATTCGAAAATGAAAATCCGAACTCCCATCTTTTCTAAAATAAATAAATTATTTTAATGAGCTGAAACACATTTATTCTGGTTGAGCTAACAATAATGGTTGAGCACAAAAAATAAACCAACTAATTATTTTCATAATTTAAATTGACTCCAGTCTGTCAAGTCGATGCCACCCCCCTAAATAGTACTGATTTGGAAACATGTTAATCAGGCTTCCGAAAGGGATGCATCCCCGCCGATTTTCCATCCCTATCCTTATTTCGTTTTTATCTCCCAAAACAAGCTTAACACGGGGTTTAACACAGGGATTAATTATCTCCTTTTATTCCGGGCCCAGGATAGACTATCCCTTTTTTATCCCGTTTTTGTAAATACGAAAAAAATTTAGCATACAGACGGAATTACTTGGGTGTATATTTGAAGGTAGAATATTGTCAAAAAAAAATTTGCGGCATCTTGGATGACTCATCACTTCCGGTTTAACCGGACTTAACGCACAAATCGTGTTTATTAATTTATAAATCACTTGGGGGGTATATTTTAGGGTAAAATATTATCGAAGAAAAATTTGGCGGTATTTTTGATAACTCATCACTTCCGGTTCAACCGTAAGTGAGGTTAAAATTGTGTTTATTTATTTATATATTACTTGGGAGGTATATTGGAGGGAAAAATATTGTCAAAAAAAATTTCGCGGTATTTTCGATGACTAATCACTTCCGGTTTCACCGGTAGTAAGGTGAAAATTGTGTTTATGTATTTATATATTACTTAAGGGGTATATTCGCGGGTAAAATATTGTCAAAGAAAAATTGGCGGTATTTTCGAAGACTCATCATTTCCGGTTTAACCGAAAGTGAGGTAAAATTTCACTTTTATGAGTTTATTTATTTATTGAGGTGGATTTACAGGTTGCATAAATTTTAAAAAACGGTGGCATTTTCGATAAATGGTCACTTCCGGTTCACCGAATGTTGTTTTCAAACTTAGTTATATCACTCATTTAATACGCAGAATTGGATTTGGAAGTGAAATAATTGAAAACAAAAATGTGACATTCACCTTTGACATTAATAATTGCGAATTCTAGATTTCCAAATAGTCACGTTTTTAAGTTTATTTCTGTTTAATCTTGAGAATGATAATAAATCAAAATAAGTTAAAAAAAGTAGTGTTATCACAATTCACTATTGAGTGAATTCTATTATCGTTAAGTTTTATAATTCAAAATTTTCAAACCTAAAATATATAAAAACTAGAAGACGAAAACAAGTATATTTCGAAATAATTTTCAAATTGAAGAAACATTTTAACGATTATTTCTTTAATTTAGGTATATTTGCATTTGACTGAAATTTCGATTCTTGGCTGATTTTACATCGCAGAAAATGAAAATTATCATGAAAAACGCAAATGTTTATATCATGAATTGAAATGAAAAAAATAATATTTACAGAAAAAGTTTAAGAGAAATGGAGGACAAAAATTAAAATTTTTGATAAAATTTTCAGTTTGCATTTTACTTTAACTTTAAAATTATTTTATTTTCAAACAATTGTAATTAAACAAAAATATAAAAACCTTACGAAAATTTTCATATTGGAATCAATTTGATAAAATTTTTACTAAAATTGTCAAATTTTAATGCAAAATAGTCAAATTTTGAACTAAACATTGAAAAATTTTTCTTAAAAATCGTCGGAATTTCGTAAAAAATTCTCAAATTGAACAAAAATTTAAAATTTTTAAAAATGCTAAATTTTTTTCAACAAATGTTCTCAAATCAGCTGAGGAAAATCAGCCTAAAAATTTTTTTTGTTTGGAGAAATTATCAAATTTGAAAAAAACAACAACAACAAAATTTCATACAAGAATTTTAAACAATCAAAATTTTTAATTTTGCAAGAAAACAATTGAATTTATTGAGGTTTATTGGAAATTTTCTAGCTTGAATTATTTCTTGAGAAAATTGCAATCTTTTCGAATTACGGATTCATTTGAATATTCCAAAGAATTTTCTGTTTTGAAAAATATTTTAAGTTTTTGCTCTCTGACGGCTTCTGTGGACCATCAAGAGCTTCACCTATTTCGAATTCGGATTCCTGAGGTTGATTGACTCCCAATGGGCGGGCTATATTTTTCTGGCCTGCGTTTTGTACCCTTGCCCATTTTGGGTCAAGTTGGGTTATTTTGACCAATTTTTTTGCACTTTTCGAGTTGTTTTCTAGCATTTGCCGAAGTTTTGAAATAATTGAATGAGCGGTTTAGCGGTCACTATTGGTCATTTCGGGGTCACTTTAGGTCATTTTGAGTTGAGTTGGAACATTTTGACTAATTTTTTTTGATCTTTCTTGGTCATTTTGAGTAGACCAAAAATTTTTCAAAATTTTCTGCCCACTAGTTCCAGAGTTAGTTTTTGAGGCCATTTCCGGAATCAACCCTATATACTATATGAGTCAAATCAAGTGTCCTAGCAAAAGTGGATTAATACGAATCACAGAGTTACAGCTCGCTAATGAGTTATTTTCGAATACTATATCATTATCATGAAATCCTAGATAATTGCATAGACCCATTTTTGCTAGGACACTTGATTTCACTCATATTATACGAGTCATATAGTATGTCTTTCTTACTTTGCATTTTCAAATTTAAACCTTAAATGAAATATACAAAAAATGGATACCGGAAGTGATCACTTCTGAGAAATATCATCAACATTTTTTGAAATTTCGCCGAAATTATTTTCAAGTTTTTTGCCCAGAAAATTAACCGATTAAATTAAATATTTAATTTCCCTTACGGTGAAACCGGAAGTCATGAGTCATCAAAAATACCGCTTAATTTTTTTTGACAAAATTTAACGCTCAAATATACCATTTTGTATTATATAATTAATTAGACACAATTTTCACTCGACTTCCGGTCAAACCGGACGTCATAACTTATGACTCATAAGTCATCGAAAATACTGCAAAATTGTTTTTGACAAAATATCACCCTCAAATATACCCCCTAGTATTATATAATTAATCAAACACAATTTTTACTCGACTTACGGTCAAACCGGAAGTCATGAATTATCAAAAATACCGCCAATTTTTTTTAAATTTTAATTAAAAAAAATATTCACACAATTAGGCGTGCCATAAATGTGATTATAACAGACAGTAAAACTTCTGAAGAGCGTTTATATTTATGATTATGCAAAAAGGGATTGAAAAATAATAAAAAGGGGGATGGGGATAAAATGGGATAGGGATAGAAAAAGGGATAAAAACGGGATAAAAAGAGGGATGGGGATAAAACGGGATGAAAGGGGGATGGGACTTTCAATCCTTATCCCTTTATGGCTCTGAATTTTCCATCCTTATCCCATCCCTATCCCCCTCTTTCCTCCTTGGTTTATCCCTATTATCCTTATCTCTTTTGGGAGCCTGATGTTAATCGACAAAATGAATTATTTCGAACAGAGCGAATAGCTTTTAAGAAAATGTTTTGGGCTTTTAATTTTTTTTTGAACCAATTTATTCATTGTGGGCTTATTAAAAAATCAAAATGAAATTTCTTACCACACAATTTATGAACTATTTTGTTAATTGGATATCCGGCTTGAGATAGTAAGAATATTCGGTTAAACACAGCAGGCCGTCAGTGTGTCTTTTTCCGACACAATTCTAGGTCAAAAACGAAGAACCATTTTACATTTCAGATTATCTTATTTATTTTTTGTTGTTATACAATTTTTGGTACCTACGTTGAGTTTTTAAGTTTTTGTCTTTTTATAAACAGTTAACATTTCCCTAAAGTTTTCTTCGCTACTTGAAACTCACGCGGTAACAAATTTGGGTTTGTCCACAACAATTCTGAAAATTCAAAGGAACATATCCCTCTTTCACACTATCCGGAATATTTCGGCCCTGTGTAGTAAACGTAGTGTGTTTTTAAAAGTACATTGTAGGGTCAAAATTTTCCGGATAGTGTGGAAGGGCGATATAAAATTGTACCAGAAAAAGTCTTAAATAAACTTTTTGACCTAGTACCGTGGCCTCATTAATAACTTTATATATTTTCTTGAAGAAATTTCAAAACAAATGTTTTTGGATTTTGAATTTCCAATATCTTAGGTCTCCAAACTAGTTCAGGAAATTTTTAAAAAACCAGTTGATGGCTATGAGTACTCTCATGGACATCCTTGACTAATTTGCTCCCTCAATAACTTATATACCATCTCACTTATAACACGGTATAACTTATATTTCATTTCAAAATAGTGAGCAAAGTAGCTCATCATCAGCTTTTGTTTACTGAACAAAAAGTCTAAGAATCATCGATGATTCACTTTCAGTTAACTCAACTGTTTTTTGATCTCGAGACTATTCAAAATATTTAACTTCTCAAATCGTTTTTATGAGAAAACTAATTTATTTTCATGAGAAATTCATTTTGGACGAGAGATACAAAACTATAGATTTTCCCAGATTATTGGACCTATCCTTAGGGAATATATAATCGGAAAACATTTCAAGTCTAGTCCAAGAAACAGAGAGGATGAGAAATATGTAACTTTTTTGCTGAATTCAGGGCTTAAAAGTAGAGAAGATTGAATTTTAGGTGGACGCATAAAACTGTGCCTTTACCTTTAAAAGTATCAGATATACACAGATGTATACTGTATAAGTTATACTGTATAAGGTATAAAATCAATTCATCAAATTTTTTTCGACAAAATAATGCGTGAGTATAGAATTCTAGTGAATCAAAAGTATATTCTAGAAACGCCTAGACAAACATTCAAGATAATTCTGTTACATAATTTATTAACCGGGAGGCTGGCTTTATGTGTCGGTAGGCTTTTCAAAATTCGATTTCTTGGCGTAGGTTGCATTTCACCAAATGATGCAAATATTTATGAAAATTCAATCACAAAAGCACTATAAAATTTGTCAATTCGGATTTACCAGTCAGTCCTAATCACCCGGTAAAGTAGAACCACCGGTACCGTGAATGATATTTTCGAACCTCAATACTGTCAAATGGCGCGCCATCAGCTATTTTCTGGCAGTAAATTCATGAAAAATTTTTTCAAACAATCGTTTTTTTTTGGTTCTAGCGCCGTCTGTGGTTAAAATTGTTCCATGGTCCATACTACTGTGAAAATAATACTAAAATCCACTGCAAGATGCGCCAATAAAATCCGTACCAATTTAATTCCTTAAAACTTTTGTATTTCAAGTTGTTTATTTGAACACTTTTGAATAGAGAATCTGGTTTAGAAGCTGAAAATCAGTGACTTCATTGACCAGAACATGATTAATTAATTTTTTATTTAAAGTTTCATTGTTAAATATTGACAACCGGCATGCCGCGGCATTTGACACTCGAAGTTGATGTACGTGACTATTCCAATTCTCCTGTTTTTTTCTCATTCGATTTTAGAGACCGTTTTCAGCAGAATGAGTCATTGTGAGAAATCAATAAAACCGCAGGATATCATCCTAGCTATGGTTTTCAATACCAGGTATTGAAACCTTGATCTTCAAAAGTCGATAGAAACATATTATGTTTCAGTATACCAGAAATGAGAGAAATAATTGAGAGATCATTTCAAAAGACGAGAAATAAATAAATTTCTGGTTAAAACTTTGTCAGATATTTTGAATGAGAATAAAAATTAAGAAAATATACTCGTTAAAGATACTAAGAAGTTGAATATGTTTACTTTAAGTCCTCGAAATGTGCTTTCAATTTTATCAATTTAATTTGATCAAATTGTTTTTTCGCAGAATCTGGCGGATAACTTTAATTTTAAAGTTCCTAATTGTAACTTCCAATAACAGATTTTGAATTTATCGTTATCATGCTCAAACTTGATATTATTCAAATTGGAAAAATAAGAAAATTTAGGACCGGATGAAAAAATTACAATCACTTTGTACATTCCATCAATTTTTCATTATAATATTTTCTCGTCCAAAAGTCAAAATAAGTCATTGTTTGTAAACTTTTTGTACCCGAATTTGTCAGAAAATAATGTTATTTAATATGGTCTCACTATCGGATTTCTTTAGCCTTATTCTCCCTGTCCGAACCCTTGTAGACTATAAGGCAAGGTCAATTTTGAATAAAAGTTGTTGTCAGACTTTCCAGCAATTGAATTTCTAAAAAATATGCAGTCGAATTAATTTGTTTACAAATCAGTTGTAATCAAAGAAATATTTTACTGATGACAAATGGTGCTAAGTTTTGATTGGTTGTATTTGATATGTTTTTACTTGATGATGCACTTTGAATTCATTTAGCACAAGCGTGCGGTATTTGACTTTCAGCACAATCGACATTTTGACTATCCAAAATTAGGATTCCTGATACTGTATAACTTCCACAGTATATCCAATTCAAAATTATTTTTTAGTTTTATCTTAGTCAAATTATTCATTTCAAATTTAACATTGACTCTGAGAGACAGCCATTTCAATTTTTATTTTGAATGCGGATAATTGTTTTAAACATTTAAAATAAACACGTTGTTTATATTTTACTTCAGATATTCAAATATCTTAGTGTTTTTTCCCGATAAAAGTGAGGCACCACCAAACCGACCAGCGCATATACTAGTTTATTTTTCTGGCCATTAATTTAATGCTTATCGACAAACAATCGTTGACGATCTGGTTCCAGCAAAAATATATCGAAGAAAAAATATCACATGATGTTCATTGTAGATTTGATCCCTTAACTGTTAATTTCGGTATTCAAATTTTTCGATATCATTAAAAAACAATATTTAAAAAAAAACGTTCTGTCGGAAATTAAACATAATTATAAATACCACTAGTTACTAGTGACTAATACTAGTAGGATTTATTAATCGGTTGTTATTAATTTTCAACAAAATTTCGAGTAAACTCACTGCACTCTTGTTCGAACACCTCCTTATTCGATCGAATTATTCTTATCAGTACGATCGTTTGGATTATGTTACAGTCAGTGTGATATAGACTAATTTTAAAGAAATTACGGAAGCAGTGTACTAAAAATCATATTTTTATTGGCTATTAATAAAAGCCTTTAATTTGAAAATAATGCATAGCAAAACAAATTTTGCCGAATCTACCTTAGATGTTATAACTTAGGACCTAATTACTTTTTATCTTAAGTGATACTTATTAATTCTTATTTTTGTTTGTAATTTGCATTTTATTTATGACTTTTTGATGAACTGTTAAAAAGTTTTCATTGCACAGCTTTCAGATAAAAGTTTTCACCATATTAAGTTGATTTTATTATAAGATAATGAGACATAAAAAGTTTCATTTCCTGCTTGCCACTAAATGTATCGGCAAAATCGATAAACTAGTACACTGCCTTGCTAGTTACTCAAAATCTCCCCGAGCTGAAACACATAAATATGTTTCTGTCATGTCTATGTACGTCGAAAGTTTTTAAAACCTTACGCTCAAATATGAAGATAAATTTTGCCGCTTTTACCTTATACAAATGTGACTTCATAAGAAGTTTAACTTTTTCAAAAATCTTTAATAAAGTTTTAAAAAATCGTTAAAAAAAGAGTCAAGATAAAAAATAATCTGCATTCGGGTGAAGATCCATATCCTTGCCGTTAAAATGAGAATACTGAGAGTAAATGTTGAAGACTTTTAATGAAACATTCCTCTAACCGACAGATGGTGACTATTTGAAAAATGCGGAATCCGAGCATTTGATCGGTTGATCCGCCCAAATCTAACCGAAAAAATCGGCGTATTCTGCAATTCATTGTTTCTATTGGCGGCTAGTATCCCGCGTTGGTTGTTTCATTGAAATAGTCACGATCTGACAACCGAGGGCCCTTAATATAAATTTTATATTTTTAAATGTAAGATTGTATCAAAAAGCTTATCAGAATGAGGTTATTATTTTTAATTTTCATTTAAATCATTCTGATTAACAATTATTTTTTTTTCGATTTTACGGCAAAATCGGAATTTTGTAAGTAAAAAACGCAATGATTGAAAACAATCAGGTTATTTAACCACCTCATAATTAGATTGAATTCAATAGAATTTGATCATTTCAATAATTTTTAAAATACCTTTGTTATCGGGTTTTGCGTATATTAAATTATTTGTGATTAATACAGATTATATAAATTTCTAACATTCATGGCTCACCGAACACATCCTGAACTAAACTTCTTTATAGAATACCGAGTCGGTATTACCGACCTAGAACCTTTTTACGAATAAAAAAGAAAAAAACAAAATTCAATTAACATATGATTTCAGATAATGTCGATCAATACAATTAAAAATGCGAAAAGAGATACTTTATGAAGCTGTTTTAAGGCAAATTCGTATATATACTTTGAATATTTACACGTGAGCAATTTTCAATGTTTGAAAATTTGAATACTTGATTTTTTCTTTCTTGTTTTAATTTTGACGATTACAATTATAATTTAAAGACAGTTTAATTAATTTTTTTGTAAAATTGCATTTATTAATGATTTTTTTGCACTTTGAAAGATTAGGGACTTGATGTTTTTACTACAAATAATAGTTATTTACACAATAAAGTTTATTTAAATTAACCTTATATAATCTTTTAAGGAAGTAGCAGCGATGTGGCAGATTGGTACATTTTTTCGGAGTGATTTATGAAAAAAAATGTGAAATTTTTTTTTTTTAATTTATTTCTTCAATAAAAGTGTTCATTCTTGCAAACGTTTATATTTTTAATTCCTCAACATACTTAAGTATCTGTAAAAATATCAAAAACTTTTCACTATAACCCCATTTCCAAGTTGTCCCGATGTGAGATTGTTTTTTGAAGGCAATATTTACAAACTTCAGGCATTTTCGGGTGTTATGCGCGAATAAGTGGGAGAATTATTATCCATATGAAAAATTTTCCTCAATATGAAAGTTTTTTTTCCATGAAAAAAAGAGAAAAACAGCTCTTTTGGAAAAAAAATGATCTTCAATTGCGTTTTAATATTTAAAAAACTCCTGACTTTGAAAAGAAAAGTGGCCTTTAACACCCAAAATTTAATTGGAATTTTTTGAGAATAATAAAATTTTTATAAATTACGTGCCAAATGGCACAAACCGGTCTCACAAGCAAGTGTTGTAAATTTCATCAGTAGTTCAGAAACGATATCCGATTGACCCTTCCATCGGTTTAAATACGGAAATTAAATAGATACCAGAAAATAACACCACTGATTCGGTCTGATTTTTAAAGAAGAATTCAAAATAATGAAAATTGGACTTGATTTGCGAAAATTTTTCATAATATTTTTAAAAAAAGTCAACAAAAAATGACAATGAACATGTTATGATTTTTTAAACAGCAGTCAGAAAATATGTTAACATGCATGAAAAAAGTAAAAGTGGCTATTTTTTTCGTTTTTATTACCAGATTTAAGAAAAAAAAAATATTTTGTTGAAAAATGCGTGAAATTTTAATAATGTTTTGAATTTTTTTGAAAATTTTACGAATTCAAAAATAAAAGTTCGAACTCAAATCTTTCCTTAAATAGATAAAAAATTTGAATGAGCTGATACAGATTTATTCTGGTTCAGCTAACGATAATAAGCACAAAAAAATAAACCAACTAATTATTTTCGTAAGTTAAATTGACGCCAATCTGCCACATTGCTGCTACCCCCTTAAAGCCCAGTTAAATCAGTTACAGATACTGTATCTGAGAAATAAATTTATCCAATGCAAAATTTTTCATCAAAATTTTGTCATGTCAAGGCCATATATAAATCACATATTTTTTCAGAGAAATGTGAAATCTAAAATGCTAATCTCGGTTTTCTGGCAAATAATTATTAACGTTACGAAATTGCGAAAATGAGATTGTGATATTTTATACCGATAATGTAGTCAGCAATGATTTAAATTAATTTTTTAAATTACTATCATGTCTGTTTATTCTGTTGATCTAATTTTTTGGATAATCAGCTTTCTATCACAGTAAATTTCTTCCAGTTTTTCAGAAAGAAAACGCTCAAATAAGCGCTAGAGTCATTCAAGGTTCACAAACGGTTCTATCTACTAGTAGGTGTCAACTTGTGTCGACACTTGGAGTGATTTGAAAACGTTCTTTTAAACAATAGGCTTACAATCTGGCCTAAAATTACTTAAAGTCTCGACAAATCACTTTATGTTTTGACACTCCTCGAAACTCACACGATATAAAATATCAAATATTTAACTATATTTTATTTTCCCTTGTTTATACGTCCATTATTTTGACCGTAAAATGTTATTGAAGCGAAGAAGGTATTTTCAAACTCGAGAGAAATTTGATTGGCTTATAAAATTAAAAATAATTTTGGGGTCATTTTAAATTGAAAGTTTACCGTTGATGATTTCTATGAGCTCAATTTTTTAAGGAATATAATCTCAACTTAAGCCCGTTTGAATCTGACATTAAAAAAATTATTTCCAAAGGAATTTTAATTCTTGTCAGTTTTAATATTTGCTCTTGCTGTTTGATGCCGTGACGCAGAAGTGTTTGAATACCGCTATTTCAAGATTTATTTTCATTTCACCCCGAAGAAAGCGTTTTAGAAAAAAAATATAAATTGCAAGTTTTTCAGGGGTTAACCTTTCAACCATGTTTAAAAGGAAATGGTCTGCCTGTTTTATTGGTCTAAAATGTTCTTATGATCAGTTTGAACAAAATCCTGAGCATTGATTTTTTTCATTAAAGAATTACGAGAAATTTGATGCTATTTTACGACCTTTTGCCGGTTTTTGTTCAAAAGAGCACATTAATGTTATTGAAATACAAAAAAGTGGAGATAAAACAAAGAGAAATTTTGGTACATCGCCTACAGTGAATGAAGTTTTTTATAAAGCAAACTTAAGTTTTTGTTCGATTTTGGACGAGTTACTGTTGATTTTTTTAGAATTCTCACCAAAAAAATCACGAATATATTTGTTCATATATCCATTTATTGCCTTTGTGAAGTTTGGTCCGGATATCCCTTTATCACCTTTTGGTTAGAATGCGTAGCCACAAGTTAAAATCACACGTTTAAAAGGAGTAGTGGCTACGCATTCTAACCAAAAGGTGATAAAGGGAATATGTTATTAACAATGTTAATTTTCGCATAGTGGTAAAGTAACGTACTGGATCAAATCTTTACCAAAGGACAATAGAGAGATATAATTTATCAAGTCAACCATGTTTCTATTTTTGAAGCCTTTCAAGATATTTTCTAGAGTAAACTTGAACAATTTTGAATTTTTCTCAGTCGATTTGAATACAATCTTTTGTTCAGCATCTGTAAAATTATTTGTTTGGTTTAAAAAACCGAAATCCAACAGTAGTAGTCATGGGTTTGG
Organism: Oikopleura vanhoeffeni; assembly: GCA_004367855.1. Classification (NCBI taxonomy): domain Eukaryota; kingdom Metazoa; phylum Chordata; class Appendicularia; order Copelata; family Oikopleuridae; genus Oikopleura; species Oikopleura vanhoeffeni. The sequence continues at coordinate 127,535 of SCLH01001401.1, forward strand.
TTCCGAGCGGTGAATATTTTTGCGTTGGTTGGATGCATTAATTCCAATAGCGCCATGTTAAGGCTGACCCGCACACAGAACTAAAACCATGACTAATATTGAACAGAAAAACAAATTAGTGATTTATTGAATTTTCAAAATATGAGTAAAAAGTGTTTTTATTTATTCAAGAACATCACAGAATATCGCATGAGAATAATATTTGTCTTAGAATTGGACATTTAGGAATAAAAGCAAAAACAAATTGAGTTACAAAATTTCTATAAAATCGTGTGATTCTGATGTACGTTGTTTTTAAGCTTCAATTTCTGAACAAAACTTAATCATTCTAAGCATATTCTTAATAATATAACTGAGCTCTATTTGATTTGTTTTTGAAATAGTAAGCAAAAAGTTTGTCGCTGAAATAAGCTAACATGTCTGAAACTGTGAGTAAAAATGATTTTACTGTCGCTAACATCTATAAAAATCTCTCAGAAAGATAATATTTGTAATACGTAGAGAATAATAATTACGATTTATTTTGTTTTCCTGACGTTTTTTGATGATTTTTAATATTTCTGATATTTCTACCTTTAAAAAAAATATTTTTGGGTTCGATTTTTATGTTTCTGGAATCTTTGAAAAATTCTCAACAATGTTGAGTTTCAAGTGTCAAAAATTATTTTAAATTTTCAAAAACAACGGAGACTGACTTCAAACCAAAGGCCTATAATATGAATTAAAGCTAACAAATAGCTGGTAGTCTCCAGCTTTGAAAACCCAACTTTTTTCTATAAAATCTTTTTGTTTAAATCATCATTTTGAAATTGTTCAATTTGGTAATTTCATACAAGTCGTATAATACGACGCCCTCAAATTTCAGTGACAATTCGAAATACTAACGGAAAAATTCCGTTTATGAGAATAAATTCTTCAAATTTCCAAATTCAGTAACAATATTTTATTTTAATTAAAATTTATTTGTTTCGAATGAAAAATGACAAAAAAAAGTTCTGATGAATCACAAATTGAGATTTCTGACATATTATTTGCCGCTTATTTTTCATTAATTTTTTATCAGATCCTGAGTTTCACATAGGTTCTGCTCCATGAAAATTAACGACTATCAGCCATGAATCATAACCATTAATCAATTAATGATAGTATTAGTATTCTGATGTCTTGGCAACATTTAAAAATATCACCGATTATAAAACCAGAAAAATTCTTAATACTACTCGACTAAACTGAAAAATTAAGGGCTTGAATAAACAACTGTAGATCTGCTTTTACTCATCCCGAACTCAGGGTTGTATTATCGTACTAATTTTGAAGTTTTAAATATAATTTATGCTCACAAGGTCGACTTCAGAGTGTTTTACAGCACGAAACAGTCATAAACCCGGCTATAAAGATCCGCGTGTAGAATTTAAAATCCTATTTTTTCTGAATTGTTATATTTGAAGAAAAAAATCTTCCAAAAACTATTAAATATGATTTGAGTCTCTTTTTTCAACTGGTATTATTTTGGCTGAAAATTGATTTGATTGTTGTCAACGTTTTGACACAAAATACTTTTATTTCCAGAGAAAAGAAATTGAATATGATGTAAGAAAAAAATAAGAACAAATAGAGATGATGTTCAAATTTTATTTATTCACTTTACAAATCTAAGGAAGGCAAACTTCGAAATATTAACCGACCAGAGAATACCGGCCTCTTAAAGAAATTATCTGCGAATATTTTTCCACGCAATTTTTTTTTCATTTTGAAAATATTCCACTTAGTTGCGAGCAACTTGCGAGTCGCAAGTTGCGACACTTTAATAATATCTAAATCGACTCTGAAATATTTCCAGCTCATGATGAAACATAAACGAATTTTGAAAGTAAATAGATTTGATTCGATAGAATTAGATCATATTGGGAGTTTTTTCAAAAAATCGAATCAAATTCTTAAAATAAACATTCCAAATAAGGGGGTGCCATAAACTCGGCGGACTGGAGTCAATATAACTTACGAAAATAATAAGTCAATATATTTTTTCATGCTTATCATAGTTCGCTGAACTGTCAAAATATTTTTCAGCTTAATAAAATTATTTTTATTAATTTGAGGAAAGACTTAAGAGGGTTGACGACTCTGATTTGACATTTTCTCGGTGAATATATACTGAAAACTAACAGTTCATGAGAAAAACCGAGAATGCTTATTTTTAGATCTATCCTTCATCTTGCGAAAAAGTGCATCACAAATCATTTTTGACCATTACACCAATAGGTATAGTATGTTAACAAGTAGACACTTTCAAAACTGCAAAATCTATCTCCTCCCATACGGTATATCAAAATGAGCTCCAATGTTTACAGATCACGTAACGGTAGTATGTCAATCTTTTACGACAAGCTTTTTTTGATCCAGCGACTGAACAATTTTAGAACGCAAAATAACCGACGATTTTTCATAATTTCAGACTTCAAAAGGTCGCTTTATTTTTAGGTACGACCACTTAAGGGGTATCTGTTCTAAGAGAACCAGACTAGATAGCGACAAACGTTTTTTGGCATTTGAATCTTAATTGAATTTGGAACGCCTGATTTTTTTCTTTCTCTTCGATGATTACCGGTTCACCGGTACAATTGTAATTCGCAAAAAAACGTTTTTTTCGGTCATTTTGAGCAATTTCGATAACTGATTTCCGGTCACGTGATTAACCTAGGAAGTCACAAAAATTCCTATTTCACGTGCAGAAAACTATTTTGTCGCTATCTTGTCTAGATCTCCCAGTCGAAATCATGGTGGTCGTACCGAAAAAACGACCAAATCTATTTCCTCCGAGGATATATCTGCAAAATAGCTCAAATTTATATCAAGTATTCTCCAGAACCTTTGTGAGAGATTAAGAGATTTTTTTTAATTTCAAGCTAAAACTCGAAATACGACTTTTTAAGTAATTTTCGAAAAAATTTCCGAAAAAAAAGTGCTTCGATTATTTCGAAAGTAGGCTCAGAAGAAAGCTAGTGAAACACTGATGAGAAAATTGGCTTACGTTAAGACGATATTTTGAAGTTTGAGTGGTCAAATTTTAGCAAACGTTATTTTTTAACTTCATCTTTTAAAAAAGGACCTAGAAAAAAATCCGGAAAATGCGAAAATTTCGAAATTTATTTTTGTTGATTCGGTTCTCAGTACACTTAATTATCACCTCATATCAATTTGGAGCATTTTTAATGCCTCTAAGGCCTTTATTTAATCAAAGTCGTCAATCTATCCCTCCCCTTGCTATCTCCATTCTTTTCACAACCCTGCCAGTTCGAGTTTTCATTCTTAAAATCGTAAAAATTCCAAAACATTATGAAAATTTTTTGCATTATTTGTCCAAATTTTTTTCCTATTTTTTCAAAATCTGTGGGGAAAAACAAAAAATAATCCACTTTTACTTTTTTATAGATGCCTACATATTTTCTGACCGCCGTTTGAAAATCATAAAAGCTTTATTTTTCATCTTTTGTCGACTTTTCTGAAAATATAACGAAAAATTTCTGCAAATCATGTCAAAAAAAATTTATTAGTGGTTTTTCGAATCCTCAATAAAAATTAGGCGGAATAACTTATTTAATTTTTTGGTATCTATTAAATCTCCGTACGTTCACTAATGGGATGGTCGCGCGATAATCATTTTTAAACTATTGATGAAATTTACAACATTTGGCTAAACAACAGGAAAGTGCCATTTGGCACTCAATTTTTAGAAATTATATTCCTGAAAAAACCAAATATGATGTCGGCTGGCAAAGGCGTCATTTTTGTGATAGTCAGGCAATTTTTTCATATCAAAACGTAATTGAAATTTTACCTCAAAAAAAATTGTTTTTCTTTATTTTTGGCCATTTTTGACCATTTTTAATGATAAAAACTTAGATAGTAAGGAAATTTTGTAATGTGCAGAATAGGAACAAGTCTTTTTAGCGCAGTACACCCGACAATGTCTAAAATTTATTAATATCGTCTTTAAAGAAATTCTATAGTCGGGTTAAGTTGGAAATAGATGAACAGTGAAAAGTGGTTTTTAATATTTTCAGAGGTAATTAGTTATGTTGAGAAATTGAAATTATAAACGTTCCCAAGAATGAACATTGTAGATAAAAAAAATTCACATTTTTTTTCATTCATATTTTAAGCGTTTCCACCTAGAACCCCTTTTTATCGACCTTCGGCCGATATGGGGCTCATTTTCCAACAAAATTTAATTATTAGTATAATATCCTTCTTAATCGGCGGATTTGAAGTTCATTTTCTAACGAAATTAAATCAAAAACAAAGAATCCCCTTTTATCGGCCTTCGGCCTATTTGGAGCTCATTTTTTAACAAAATTAAATTCAAAACATAAAATCCCCTTTTATCGGCCTTCGGCAGATTTGGGGCTCAATAATTAAATTGACAAATAATTGTTCTTTAATTCTTGATTAAGTAGGGTGTCGATGGATTTCTCCCGAACCGTAGTTTCGATTCAAAATTATGATTTAGAAAACTTTAAGGGCTCTTCCGAAGCCTTTTCCCGCCAAACTAGCAAAAGTTATTTCTCATAAACATTTGTGACTAACAGAACCAATCTTCGCGGTAATTCTGAATTTAACAGTAATCTAATACAATCCCATCTACGCTGACACCTACGTCTTTAAAAAGCTTCTTGAAAAACACGCAGTTCGTCTTTTCTCCTTCAATTATCACCATTTTTTATTATTTTTTTGTGTCAGGCTCCGGAAAAGCTTCAGAAATAATGCAAAAGCACTTTTGTTTTAGAATTTTGCTTTCATCGGACAAAACGCGAAAAAACAGAAAATTAAAATTTTGAAATGGTCAGTTTGGGAGGCTCAGGCAAAAGGTAATCGCCCCCAACAGTTTGAGAGATACAGTTTCGACTCATACTGCATCTGAAAGCACAAGACTTGTTTGACAAACCATTAGAGAGTTTTTTAATTGATTCGTCGTTTTTGGGGCCCCCTGGGGCCATGTCAACTTTCATTTTGAGCCTTAATTTTTACAAAATTCAGAAACCAGAAAAAATGCTTCAAAATAATTTTTTGTAAATACAAACACTTTTAAGGATTTGGTGCAATTTTTAACTCGGAGCGTCAAAAGAAAACAAATTAGCGCACTTGCAATTTAAATCATAAATAAATCAATAATTTTAGTTTTCGTTTTTTGATTTTTTGGCGCCAAAAGCACAATTTCGAGTAAAAGACAACAATGCATTATGTGTGAGCTTCTTTGAGCCTGACACAAAAAAATAATGAAAAATGGTGAAAATTGAAGTAGAAAATTATTCTGAGTGTTTTTAGGAGCTTTTTGAAAGCGTAGGTGTAGCGTAGTTGGATTGTATCAGATTACTGTTAAATTACAAATCACCTGAAGAGTGTTCTTCAAGATGCAAAGTTTTTGGATATCAGCCTGCTAGTTTAACCCCAAAAATAGTTTCGTAAATTGTCAAAATCTGCGACACCTACAGTGGGTGACCCACTCCCTTAAAAGTAGTGTCTGGGAAAAAGTTTTTCTGAAAATAAGAGAACTATATTAAATCGACGAAAAAAAAACGATTGGTGATGGTTTCGCGACTTTTCATAAAGTGGTTTCCCACCAGAGGGCGTCAAACTTGAAACTTAAGGTACATTTTTCTGATTAATTACATATCAGATCAAGTTTATTTTAAGTAAAATTAAGCTTATAAAACTAAACTGCTAAACTACGGTTTAGTTTTTTGAAAAAAATTAAAATACAGTAGATAATAACAAAAATGTGAATTTTTGTCCACTCAGGTACATTTTCTCAGAAAACTGCTCATCAGAATGAAATAATGTTTTGGAGGTTACATTCCTAATACAATTTTGGAACAAAACTACGGTGTATTTTTTTTTCATTTTTGTGATCAAACAAGAAATATAAGCATAATTATAGTGTCAGAAAATATTTTAAGCGATATTAAATAAAATCAATAAATAATTTTTTTCGTGTATTTGTTCTTATTAACCTTAAGATTTCTTTCGTTATTGTGAAAAAGCTTTTAATGTTTTTTGTGCCCTGGGAAATAAAATTAGGAAAACAAAAGGTGTTATTCACCAATTTAATTTTCTGTCTGCCCACGAAAAAGTTGTTTTATTTATTTTTTTCGCAATAATCAAAAATACCGATAATTTCCGATGGCATTAAATTAGTTTGAATTTGATTTCCAGCTGAGACCTTATTGAAGTTTTTGATCAAGAGTGATCACAGATAACAGATGCGCATTAAAATGTGCTGCAACAGCGCTAGATTTAAATGCTAATATAAGGTCTGACAATTATATTAACAACACATTATAAAAATGCCACGATATAAATCTATAAGAGCTACCAGTAATAAAAGGAAACATCGTTGTCTTTCACATTTGAAACCATTTCAAATTAAACGTGAAAAAGTTCCTGAAGATGATGATTGTATCCATGTTATGAATCTAGCATTTTTGAAGGATATTTCTCTCGCTGCGAATCCAGGCGAAATTTTGGATGAAATTAATCCAAATAATGCATCAAATTCGACAAATTTGTCAGACTTTGAAAATTAAGACGATTAAATTAATTCGAAAAATAATTCAAATTTGGAATTCTCGTATTTTTTATTCTCTACATTTGGAATAAAACGTCTCCTAATTCGACAAGACTGGTGATATCCCAAAATGAACATAAATATAGGGTGAAATTATCTAATTTTCGATTTGGTGATAATTTTAGAGCTCTATCATTATGATAGTATTGTATCATTATGATAGTATCATTATGATAGTATCATTATCATAGTATCATTATCATAGTATCATTATCATAGTATCATTATCATAGTATCATAGTATCATTATCATAGTATCATATCCAGAAAATGTCTTTTATGAAAAAAATCAAATTAACGATTTTTGACTACTAGACAATAAAGTAAAATATAAAGTATCGGTTAATTAGGTGCTATATCCCTTTATCACTTTTTGGTTCGAATGCGTGGCCACAACGTTAAAATCACACGTTAAAAGGAGTATAATTAAATATAATTAAAATTGAGTCAGTTTTGTTTTTGAGAGAAAATAATGGCCGGTTTGACAGCAAGAGTGATTTTTCTCAAAATGGGTTAAATTTAAGAGATGGCGCTAACACGAAAACCGCGCACCGCAGAGATGCAAGACTAGCACCAATGGTTTTCTTTTGGACGACTTAGTATAGAATTTTCACTTCCAGAAAAACTTTTTAAGAGACACTACCCCCTTAGTTATAAAATGTATTTTTGCTGAACAATTAATGATAAAGACAATTTTATTCGTGTTTATAACTGAAACGACCACGGAAAATTCGAAAATGTTTTGAAAATTTCGATATCTTAATTTGACGGGGCTTCAAGAGCGCTCTAGTCAAGATTAGGAAAAAAACGTCGATCGCGATTAAGCCTATTGTCTGAATAATTATTTAACTAAATTCGTAATATTTCTTCAATTAAACTAGACCATCATTTATTTTGTCCGAAAAAAATCATCTTTTAAAATAACGGTTCAAGGTCAAATCGCATCCCAGTTGCTTCCGAAAAGTCTTAATAATCTTGAAAATTTTTCAGCATCTATCTGTCTATTTTTGCTTAGTTTTGAACTAAAATCAGAAATGATCTTGAAAACATTCACGTCTTGCATAAAATAAGTTTTTTTATTTATTTTCCGGAAATTTACTCTTCTGCAATTTTTCAAAAACCTGTTATCATTACTTATTTTTTTCGTCAAATTAACCATTTCATCAACTTAAGATCATAAAAATATAATGGCTTCTGCTTGGGACGCATACGTTGAAACCCTTAAAACGTACTATGAAGGTGGAATTGCCGCTGCTGCGATTTTCGGTCAAAATGGATCAACCTGGGCTCAACAAGGAATGGACCATGCATCAACCAACTATACTGATATCGTCACAGTTTGCAATTTATTCAACGATCCTTCTGCTGCGTGAGTTTTTATTTTTGACTTTTGCTTATTTTGAGGCAGTGTCATAAGTCTGACGGATTGTTACATTTTTTCACCGCGATGTTTATTTATATTGTTGAAATTGAATTTATTTTTGAAAAGCAAACGAAATGTTTTAAAAAATATGTTTTCAAAAAAACGAAAGAGTAGTTTGATTTTTTTTTAATAAAACCGTTAGGAACAGCAATTGATATTTTCTTCAATTTTAATACCTGCTTATAATTATGAAAATTAAGCTTTGCGAACGGATTTGAGTTCAATGGAGAAAAATTTGTGGCTATCAAAATCGACGAAGAAACTCTTCAAGCCAAATCTAAAGGAGACAAGAAATATCCAATGACTTTTCAAAAAACAAATACAGCTGTCGTTGTTGCATTTGGTACAGATGGTTCTAATGCTGGTTCTGTATCGATTGCTGTCAATAAAATGGCGACATATCTCAAAGATAATAATTACTAATCACCCAAATTTCATCAAATTAGGTAAAAATAATTTATAATTATCATATTATTTATTTCATGAACTGATTAGGGTCTCTCGAAATATATGAATGATTGATCAAAAATCCAGAATTTTTAAATTAGCTCATGAAATAAGCTATAATTCGAGGGGCCAACCAATCATATTCTCGCATTTCAAATATCAGATTCATATTCAAATAAAGAAAAATATTCGTGGTCTTTTTCGAGTTTTCTACGACAAAAATATAAAATATGAATTTGACGTCAGGCTTGTACATATACCGTGCGGGTAACCCGTAACAGCTTAATAACTGATTTGGAATATTATAACTGACTTATTTCTTTTCAATATTTACTTTTGTAATAGCAACTTAAATACAGGAAAAAGATATAAAACAAGGATGTGGTTTGATACACAATTTATAGCCCATTAGTAAATTTACGATTTTTGACATTTTGACCTTCACGCCAATTTCAAGCTGATACCAAATCAAAATTGATTTAGAAATTTTTAGATTTGCGATAAATTAAAGTTTTTGTTAAATTGTTCTTTAGATCATGTAATTATGTCATTGTTGTGGGTTTATTATTTTAAGTATTTAATTTGTAAATTATTTTTTGTTTTATAGCTTTTGATAATATAAATGACTCTCGGTAAATAGGGTGTCCATAATGTTTACATTCCGGTTTTTATTCACTCACATCGATTGAGTTTTTAGTTCGCTCTAAAAAAACTTAATATTTTTTAATTACAGACCAATTTGGGTACACTAAGCACGCCCTAGGCGATGTTCACTGACGGAAAAGTCGATTGGCTAATTTGGGAACACTGAGCACGACCTCAATCTCAAATGTTTTCTGACAAAAAAATCCGACCTCGACCAATTTCTTTTTGTACAAAAAGTCGGAATGTTAACGGCGTAGAAACCCTATTTACTACTGAGACGAACTTCTTGACAAAAAATTATTAATTTCTTCATTTTTAGCGCATCTTTCTTATCCAGCACTTATCATCATGCAGCCGTCATGTACAAGATCAAATTAAACTCTCGACTCCCCAGCTGGAATTCCTCCCGAATCTTTTTGCACGAAAAAATAAGATATGACCAATCATGCCTTGGCCTTCTGAAATTAAACGAAATTTTTGAACAAAAATCTGTGAATATTTCTGTCTAGCCAAACATTATTGGTTGAGTCTCCCCATGTAATGATTTTCGCGTTTCTCTTCTCCTTCTCGAATCACCTAGACTAAAAAAATTTGACATTTATTTTTCTTATTTATCTAAATTTTTTGTTGTGCCTACCCTAACCAATACATCAAAATAAAACCAGGTGGTTTTAGTTGGATGTGATCTTATTTCAAAAATCACACCTCTGTTCGTGCTGCTTAGTGTTAGGTACTTGTACAGTTGGTATAATTAATAAAAATCAAACATATTTCAATCGGTTTCTGTTTGTAAAAATGACATTTTGAATAAAGGAAATAGTGTCCAAAAAACAATATTAGCTGATAATTTTATATAAGGGTGCGGAACGGAAAGCCAAATGATAAGACAAAAGTTTTCATGAGTGTGCTTAAACTTTAGATGGGTTATTGTCAGCAAATAAATTTATCTGGGATGATTGATCCAAATTACAAAAAAAAAATTTTTGGCCCCTGGTGGTCATATGAATTCAATTTGATGGCAAGAGCGTGACCGCAAGGGAATTTGGGTCTATACAAGATAAAAAGAATTTTGAAAATCTTGAAAAACATTTCTGAACCTTTGAAAAAAATAACACCCTCGAAAATGCGTAGGCAAAAAAAATAATGAAAAATTAATTCATTCTTAATTTTCCCATTCACGGGGCTCAACTTGTACCCAATGAAATTTCTCGCACACCCTGCGCTCATGCAGAAACCGTCAATTGAAAATTTTTACCGTCAATTCAACGGATATGAATTCTACAAAATGTTTTTTTTTATTATTTTATTTTTTTGGCGCTGTAATTTGGTTCTAGAATTTTCTTCCGCATTTTTCGCAGAATAGCGTCCTTTTAATTATGAATTTTTGTCCGGTGCGATGCCTGGATACAACTAAGATGGCCTTCAAAAATTATTTGTGGTGATCTCGTGGTCATCCGACTATAGGTTCTTATGCTAGAGGTCGTGAAAGTGGTTTAAGTATGTGGTGTATGATTTGCATTTTTCTTCCCCCCAATTCCTGCCAACTTCAATAATTTTTTCAAGATTAAACTAAAAAACTAGAATTAAATAATTTGTTTACTTCAACAGTTTACTTCATAAACAGTTTACTTCCAAATTTTTATCCGTCTTTCATAAATTGTTATAACCAGCCGGACAAACACTTTCATCGACTTTTGGACATCCATCCATTCCGTTCATTTTGATGCATAATTTCAAAGTACAGTTTAAATGTAAACCAGTATACGGAGGCCCATAAAACATAAAAGATTTAAACTGAAAATTCTGAGTTTGACCAGTTGGAGTAACATACTCCGAATAAGCCACGACATCTAGTGGTGTAAATTGACAGTGATTATCTTCAAGAAAATTGAATTTTCGTTCGTCAGTTCCAAAAGAGCAACTGGTCATACTGAAATAAATTCCAGGAATAATTAACGTTGACTTCATGCCGAAATAAAAATTATCTCCAAGTGCCTAGATATTCGGATCAGATGAGATTCAAGTTTAATTTGATTATAAATTTTTTTAACAAACGGAAATCTAGAATTGTTGTATTTGATCCGAAAACTTTGATCTTTTGTTGGTTACTTCAGTAAAATTACTGTCAGTATAAAACACCATGCCAGCAGAAAGTTTACCATAGCCTGAAACAAAATTTATCAGTTAACCTCATGATATGAGTATTATCTAAGGCTGTCCACCAATCGATTTTCGGTTAATTTCGGAAATTTTTCGTAAAAATTGTAATTTTTTTCCATTAGAAATATACTCTGAAAAAATTCAAAAATTCTAAAAAAATGTAATATGAACCATCTATCTAAGATGTGTATCAAAAAAATCGTGATAACTAAGTTCAACATGGCGGTTAATTTGATAATAACACAATTTTGTCGCGATCAAACGGCATCCTTTTTCTTACTTTCACGTTTTTTTTCGAAAAATCGAGGTTGAGGGCCAAAAAATCATAATTCAAATTTTTTTATTTTTTTCACAAAAGTATGTTAATTTCATTAATAGTGGCGTTGACCCAAAAACTGCCGATTTTGATTTGTTTTAAATTAATTAAATACTGAACACGAAAAATCGCTATATTTTGATCACGTGACGACCAAAATTTTTTCATTATTTTTTATTCGATTTTGACTTATATTATTTACCCCCAAGAAGTTTCAGAACAATCTACCCATTATTTCTATAAGTCGATATTAATGGTGGACACCTTAGTTTATATCCCTTTATGAGGAAGGTACATATTTTCTTGTTTTGGTCAGTACATTATGTATGTTAAGTAGTAACAATGTACTAGACCACATAAGAAAAAATCTACCTTCCTCCGTAATAGGGATATGCCTGCATATCATATGCATTATATTATATCACTTAAACCAGTTAACTAAGCATTTCCAAAACCCTCAGATAAGTGCTGACCGACGCATGATAATTTACAGATCATAAAAATTCCGTTTACATGGCACAAATAAAAAATCAGACTCAATCGAGCTTTTCTAAAATTTTTGTCTAGTTCGGCTAAAACTTAAACTTAAATTTTCCGGAAACTAAACAATTTAGCATAATATCTGCGAAATATTTTAAAAGCGATCAAAAAGTGCTTTCCTGACCATGTTTGAGAGAAAAAATAACAACCAATATAGATAAGTGAATTTAACTATGTTCGAAAAAAATCATCTTTATCAAATTCATTTTTGACTCCAAATTATCGACAACCACCCCTTAACAATTGCGTGTGAATATAAATAATAAATAAAGTCTCATTTGATTCATAAAATAATAAGTTTTATCTCACATTGCTGAAAATATGTGATTTTCCCCTGAAACACTTTTTAACACCAATTTTATTCTTTTATAATTTATTTCAATTCGAGCGTCGATTCAATCAAGTCTGAGTTAGCTATGATCACACTTTTAAGGGGGTGCCATAAGTCCTGCAGATTGGTACATTTTTTCAGAGCGATAAATGAAAATAAAAAAAATGTGAAATTTTTTTTTATCTTCAATAAAAAAGTCCATTCTTGCAAACGTTTATATTTTTATTTTCTTAACATAACTGACTATCTGGGAAAATACTAAAAACCAATTTTCATTGGAACTCCATTTCCAACTTAACCCGACCATATAATTTTTTTTGAAGACGATATTAATAATCTTCAGACATCGGGTGTAATGCGCTAAAAAGTCTTGTTTTTATGTTTCTAATTAAAAAATTTCCTTGATATGAAAATTTTTTTCCCATAAAAAATTGTCAAAAATGGCAAAAAGTAGAGAAAAACAACTTTTTTGAGATAAAAATTAACCTACAATTGCGTTTTGGTATGAAAAAATGTTATACTATCTAAAGAAATGGCGCCTATTACACCCACAATTTTATTTGAAATTTTTGACCAGCATAAAATTTTGAAATATTTAGAGCCAAATGGCACTTATCGATTGTATCAGTTGAGGTGTTTAAAAATTTCATCGATAGTTTAGAAATGAAATCGCGCGACCAACTCATTAGTTGACATATCGATATTTTAATAGATACATAACAATTGAATAATTATGGTTCTAACTGATTTTTTATCGATCATTCGAAAAACCATAAATTAAAATTTTGGACATGATTTGCGGAAAATTTTCATAATATTTCCATAAAATCGACAGAAGATGAAAAATAAAGATTTTATGATTTTCAACGGCTGTCAGAAAATATGTAGGCGTTTTTGAAAAAAGTTAAAGTAGCCATTTTTTCGTTTTTGTCACAGATTGAAAATAAAATAGAAAAAATTTGGCCGAAAAATACGTGAAATTTCTATTTCTTTGATTTTTTCAATTTTTTACGATTTCAAAAATGAAAACTCGATGAATAAAAAATAATTTTATCAAGCTCAAACATATTTATATCGGTTCAGCTAACTATATAAGCATAAAACATATGCTGAACTTATTATTTCTTAAGTTATAATGACCCCAGTCTGCAGGGTTTATGGCACCCCCTTAAGGGGATTGTGGGATGCAGTATTATTTTCGACCACGTCTCCGAATTCGGTATTATTTTTCTTGTATCCGACCATCCAGCACACAAGAAATTGATTGCAATTTAAAAAAAAGTTCATTACTATCGAATAACTAGTTCCAGAATATCGGATTGGCTTGCAATAATAATTATTTATTTAAAATTATAGACAAGATGGTCTCAACCCGAAGAAATAATCACAGCAAAAAATAACATTAATGGAAGTATTTCAATATTATATTGTTTAGGATTTTGCCCCTTTTCAATATTTCAATTTTCATCCAATCAATGTAATATGGCGCGCAACATCAGCATTGAAATGATTGCGAGAAATATAAAAAAATTATTAAAATGTGCTTGTGGTTTAAAAGTTTAATAAGATAATCGAGAGAATTTATGAAAAGAGAAAAGAAATCGCATGTGCCGTTCGTGAGGTATACTTTTTTTTGTAAATTATCTTATTTGCCATAATTTAACTATAGCAAGGAATTTTCAAAAATAATTTTTCGGCGATATTAAGATGAATTTATAAAATATGCTTGGTTTAATTGTAGGGAATTTTTTTCTGATCAATAATATCGGCATTATGATTTTTCGATACGTGGATATGACGGATAACCAATTTGAAAAGAAATACCAGCAAATGGTTATGCATTTAAAAGGTGATGATAGTAATTTTCTAGAAATGAAATCAGTTTTTGACTCTCAAGGTTACGGACTACAATATACAATTGGGGAAAATAAAACCGTTCACTCATTCTCACAAAAGATATTTGTTTAAAAAAGGGCTTATTTTTCCCCAGCAAAATTGCTGGAAGCACCACAATACCCCTTAAGGGATTGTGGCGACAATGTGGATAACCCACAATGTGGGTACAAAGAATACACCGAGTGGAAGAAAAATGGGTCAAATATTTTTTAGAATTCCGTCTAAGAATAATTTATTTTTAGCTGCCCCTATGGCTGTGCACATCCGTATCGACTTCAAACAGTTTTTTTCGACCCTTATACATAAAACGATTAGATATAAGAAATTTTAAAACTCAAAAATGGGTATCGATTTTTTTGGTTTTGAGATTTTTTTTCAAAAAAAAACGGTTGCGAAAAGTGATCTTTTAGTCCTCGGGTTCTCACGGGAGTTAAAATAATGGTATCGGAAATAAAATAAGCTGACTCGACAGCGAAGAGTTTCCCCAGGGTGTTTTTAATTACAATGTTATCGGATGTACCGGCTGGTCGAAATTAACCGGTAAAGTATAGCTTCCGGTACCGGAAATGATATTTTAATAATTCACTTGTACCAAAAGATGCGCAATTATCTGTTTTCTGGAAACGATATCATGAACTAGTAGTCAAAAGTGACCGCAAGGGGGCGCCAGAGGGAAATTTATATTCTGAGTGAAAACCGAAAGGGATATTTTCCCATGCTATAACGTATGAGTGAACGCTCAAACTTTTTGCCATAAATTATTTGTGCGTTGTTTTTTTGAGAATAAGAGTACTTATTTTCGCAATAAAAGGGCCATCTTCAACTGCAGTTTTGCCCGAGTTAAAATAATTAAATAATTTGAATAAAATTATGTGATTTAGACTGTCCGGGGCTTGTGGATCGTAGTTTATATAATGAGACAAATCCTCGTACACCCTGATGTAATTGGTTCAGTCTGACGAAAATTTATGTAATTTCATTTCATTCATCAGCAAAATCCTTTTAACCCGTTTTGCTGAATCGTTGCTCGGATTTATTTATGAGTCGGTCTAGGAAGCGTTGACAGTGGCCTTGAGGCGGAGATGACGTGCACGAATCTATTGCGTCACTTCGAGCTCTCCAAGTGGACTCTGTTGTTCCAGAGTCTGGACAGAGAGCAAAAAAAACGTAAATCCACTTTAGTCGTGGCCCACGACAGTGAAACCGTAATTTTGTATACGTTTTCTCTTGATAAGAAACTTTTTTCTGGATTATCAAATTCGATACAAAATAACTTTGTATCCAAGTCCTTTTCTCAAACTTATTAAATTTTGTTTTTATTTCTTACAAAATGATATGGTTTCACGAGATTTATCAAAATAATTTATAAAAAAGGTATTTGACTTTACTTTCCAAATAAAGTGACATAATTTTTGAATGAAATAATTTCCGGAATAAACTCCTTCAAACATTACTTTCACGCTAGTTTTCAAATTACAAATGTATTTAAGCTTTTCATGAAAAATATTATATTTTGTGTTTTTTCTTCAATACTTATGTTGTCGTCTACGACGAAAACTTTAAAAATAAAAAACATCCGAGGTCATCGGTTTCTGAAAGTCCTATCGAATAAACAAAACCAGGACATATTTGAAAAAACGATGACATTCGCCATTTTTCAAGCCAGTGATTTCAAAAAAAATTTGAACATGAAATATGGAACAATTTCAAAATAGCTTTGACTTAAACGTCCAAAAAATGTCATAGGATTATTTAAATTGCTTATAAAGAATATCTGGTGACCTACGCGAAAAGTAAAATGGTCATTTTGAAGAGTGTTCCGTTGAGTTGAAACAAATACTTTAAAAATTATTGCTGCACCTGTATCGAATATCTGATTTTCTGGGTTGCGGGTCCGACCTCGACCCAGAAAATTTCCAAAACAAATCGACCCGACCTGGTGAAAATTTGGAAAATCCGATCCCTGACCTGTATCTCCTTTGAATTTAATAAAGGGCGGGCCCCCTTAACCCAGATACTCATTTTGGTAAAAAACTACCAGAGTCGATCTGGAGAGCTTAGTTTTATATTGTTTTGCTATAGAGTTTTTTAGAATCCAAGTTCTCAGCCGGTATTTTCTTAATTGATATGTCAAACTCAGATCATCACCGTTTTTCCACAAATTATCAGGTAACGACAATTTTACGTTTTTGAAAGTTAATCGGCGAAAAAAAAACATTTTTCGTTAATACGAAAATGTTATTTATATCTTTTTATGAGCACAAATTTGTTTGAGCTTTCAAATGAGTCTACTAGGTCTATCATAACTAGTCCAGGAAGACAAATATGATTTTCCAAAGTTAGGTGTTAGAAAACTACCACCATCTGAGTAGCACGTTGTTTTGAATTTCTGAGCATACCCGTTAACAAATAATCATATTTTAACCCCCTAACATCAAGAGCTATTTCAAAAAACACCTGTAGATTATAAATCACAAATAGCAGGTTACTTCTGAGGAAGTCACTTTGTAGGAAAATTTTTGCTGAATCTGGTCCATTTTCAATTTTTGTTCTGACGTCTTTCAGTAAATTTGTATTTCTTCACAAGGGATTTTGATAGATTGCGTAGGTGAGGTTTTATTTTTGGAAAACACCTATAGATTAAAGACCGAAAATTGCAGGTTATTTCTGAGGAAGTCACGATTTAAATAATTTAATTCTGAATCGCCTTCATTATTAATTTTTGTTCTGACGTCTCTCACTTTCTCACAATGACACATGCGTAGGTTAAAGGTCACTTTGTAAATGTCACTATTTGATGGGGTTAATAAAATCAAAATGTCAATTAAATAGCATGAAAATTTGAGTCTATCCTTGATCTCGAGGACTAACGATCAGTGAAGTTGCAAACATTTTCACTTCTCCCGAAATAAGGGCCCAAAGTAGCGTCTCCGAATGGCGTTTTAGGTGTGAGAGGGTTGAAGAAACATATTGCCGACTAGCCCCGGAAAATAGTGACTGAGAACCGATGCCCCCCCCATTTTAGAAAATAATTATCCGTTTTGGAATTGTATAACCCTTTAACACCTTTTTGTGAATCCAGGATGTGCGGGCTGAAAAGCGGCCTCATGAGTGGCTAGGAGAGGCTAAGGAGTGTTGCGATTGGTTCCCTCAGCCTGCACATCCTAGATTTACAAAAAGGTATTAAAGGGATATCGGAGATAGAATAGGGATGGAAAATTTTTCCGGGATATGGATGGAAAATGGGGTTGGAAATCATCCCTTTCATAACCTTGAAGAGTCCTGAAACTGTCTACCCGTCGGACAAAAAAAACGTAGTTAACGAGAAAACTCAAGCCGTTAATATCGGAAATGGCTGGAAAAGCGTGAAATTGGCGCTCGGAAGCATTTTAGGGCAAATTTCAAAAATTTGGGAGTGGTGTTTTTAAAGAATAAAAAAACGTTGACATACTTAACTTATCTATATTAACCAATGAAAAACCCGGGAGGAGATAAATCATTGCGTTTGAAAATGAATGCTATCTAGCTCAAAATTTAATGACCGAAAAACAAATTTCTTGCTTCATTTTGACTTCAAAATGTTTGAACATAAAATATTTTTTGTTGCGTCATCATGTTTTTTTCTATCATAATCTTGCCTTAAAGGGAATCTTGTTAAGTCAAAAATTCGAAAAAAGGTCGCCTTGCCCACTCATAAACGGATCTTGAAAATGTGGGAAATCTTGAGTATGGTAATAGCCTATTACTAACAGGCATTATATGTTATCAGCACTGAAGTTGATAAGTGTCTATTAGCAAAGCAATCAGTTATAAAACAGTAGTGAGATTCGAACGCGCGCTATAGAAATAGCCCTCATTTTCAAGAAAAATAATATTAAAAATTCGAATAAGCCAGTCTTATAATTTTAATTTAAAAATGTTTGGCAATTAGAGTTAAAAATGTTTGAAAAAATTTGTTCCTGGATTCCAAATAAATTTTTTGTAATGATCGCTATTATATCGATTACGGGGCCCTCTCATCACTTTTTGCAATTTTTTCTCTTCACAACTCAACCCACGTTTCTCTCAGGACCACGAAAGAGATCGTTTTTTGATCTGGGGGCCCACTCATCATTTTATGCCATTTTTCACTAATATTTCAGTTTTGCCCACGCATTATTTGATTTGGGGGCCCACTCATCACTTTATGACATTTNTCCGATAACAGCCTAGGCCTGCAGAAGGAAAATTATACTCAGAAAATATAGGAAATTTTTTTTGGAATGAAACTGATAATTAAATTGAGAATAAAGTGAAAATCAGCTTTCTATCATGTCTGAGTATCAAGATATAAGGTCCGTCCGGTACTCCCTGAATTGTTGACCTAATTTTAAAAATTGATCTTACGTTATTTACAATTTTTTTTTCAGAAGTCAAAATCTAGCTGAAAGATTCTTTCATAAAGAAACATTTTATTCAAAATATATTTATTCGTTGAAAAAGCTCTTGAAATTTGAGTTAATTTACAAAATAAATCTGATGAATTTCCAGTTATTATTCAAAAATTAAATGATTACTATCAAACAAAATGCCGTCAACTACACCTATACTTTCACTCAGATTTTCAACGGCAATTTAACAGTTTTGCAGACAGTTCTTGTCAATTTTTATTCAAAATTACTTGTTATAAATTCGTATGTCTTTAATTAAAATTTAATTTAAAATTTCAAAATGTTAATCGCGCAATCATCTTATATGTTGGCATCTGAAAGATTTGTTATGGCCCATAACTTATGCCCCTTCCAAAATGTGTAATGAGCTTATTTTTCTTCGATTGGTAATGTGGTATTTGAAGAATCTTTTCTATCCTCTTTGCAAATAAAAAAAGAAAGTAGTCTTTTTTGTTGGCAGTTCCATTTTGAGTTTTTAAGTTGGTTTTAATCGCGAAATTTGAAAGTTTATTTCATGAAACTGCATTGAATCCTGCGTCAGAAAGAATGTTTAAATTAAATTTATTCCAACTCAATTTAAAATTTGACAGATGACTAAGCCCCCTCTGTAAGACAGCTTAAAAGTGTTATCAAGCTTTCTTGATTTAAGTGTTATGCACGAGTGTTTGAAGTTTGCAGACATAATAATACAAAAAAATTTTTTTCAAAATTGAGAACCTAAAAAAATTCTGAAGACCATTCTGAATGATTTAAAACCTTAAATATTCGAAAATTGACAAGGCCATACCTCTTAAACTCAGGGAGGAGATACCCTTTCAATTTCACCAGGGGAATTTTTTAAACATCATTCCTGGCGGAAGGGAGTATCAGTGCGACCAATTATGACCCTGACTCGACGCTTATAAACTTTCATACTTCAAATTTGTTCGTTTCAGACCTTTCTCGGTTCTACATTAAGCTCGAAAAAGACAACAAAAAGACGTGTTTTTGGTTGGACGGATGACTGAATCAGTTAACGATAAACAAAATTAACTAACTCCCATTTTATTCCTGAGTAAAAAGCGACTGTTGATCCTGTCACCTGCCTATATAGTACCACAAAAGCAACCGCACGGCAAGGCGAAACAGACAAGTCTACATGACAGTTGCCAAACCCGCGCAAGGCACTTGAAGGCGTCGCCGGTTGCCGCAATAAGTGCATCACGCACAGAATAGCCGGCGTAACGATATTATGAAGAGAATTGGTGATTGAATTTAATAAAATGAGTCTTAACTGAAAATATAACGGAAATAAATGATATATAACGCAAGACTTAACTTATAAAAGGCCGTTTAACATTATCATTATAACATAATTTGACAGCAATCATTTTACAAATTTCACATCATCATTTTGAGGGCACTTCGTTTTAAAATGGGAAATAAAGCGAAAATTTAAATAGAAGAAATCATACTTGAGGCACCAAGTGTTGATGGATGACCTGCTAGTTAAACTAAGTACAATTTTATTTTGAGTAAAAAAGACTGACTGTCGTTCCTGTCGCCTGCATATAGTACTATGAGACAGGCGGGAGGAAACAACAAGTCTACATGAGAAGTAGCCAAACCAGGCGGAGGGACTTGAATATGCAATACGCAACCGGCGGACCGTCCACAGTTTGGCTTATTTTGCGTTGAACACTTACTTCACTGATTTTTTTTCTGCAGATTTTTATTCGTTTATATATTTTGTGCTAAGTACACTTGATCTTTTGAGCTTGTGATTTCAGAAGAATAAGTCTTCAAAATCCGCCCAGTTTATCAGAAACTATAAACATATTAGCCTAGGATGATAAGTTAATCTTTCATATAGTATATCTCGCAAGTCCCTATTCACTCAATGATTGTGAATCAGATGATGAAATGGTTTTACAAGAGCAAATCGAAATTCTTTTCAATAAAAAAGAATTCATCATGGAAAACAAAAAGCTACATTTTGGCAAAGCAGGCGTCGCATTTCTATTTCCATTGATCGATTTCTTAAGGTGAGGTTGAACCTCCTAGGTTGTATTTAAAAAGGCTTTGGCAAAGAGGAGAAAATATTCTTTGACAAAACTCATTTTAACAAAAAGCATATTTGACAAAACGTTTTCTAACAAAGAAGACATTTTTAACTGGAAATTATTTTTCGACAAAAAAAATTTTTAACAAAAAACGGAAATTAACAGAAAAAACATTTTTTTAAAAAATTTTCAAACTAAAAAAAGATTTTTTGAAAAATTTTCCAACTAAAAAAACATTATTATACAAAAAAACATTTTTATACAAAAAAACACTTTTTAACAAAAGCGTTGTTTTTTGGTTTCAAAATTTCAAATGTATAAGTCATAAATATGGACCTATATCATAGATCTGATTTTCTGACCCGCCGGGTCGGACCCGACTCGACCCAGAAAATTCCCAAAAAAATCGACCCGACCTGGTGATAATTTTGAAAAATCCGATCCCTGACCTGTATCTCTTTTCAAATTAATTAAGGGCTGGCCCCTCAACAATTAATCATCCTTTAAGGGTGTACTCAACGGTTTTTAAGATTTTAGATCAAGGCTCAGAAGAAAACGAAACAAGTAATGGAAATTTTCAAAAGCCTAAAATGAAGATCTATCCTTAAAAGAAACATATTGCCGACTACCTCCGGAAAATACCCCCTGAAAATGTTTGAAAAATTTTTCTTCAACTCAACAAAAAAGTTTTGTGATGGGCGCTATTATATAATATAATTCATATTTTCGGAACCAAACATGAAATAGTATAAATTATTTGTGTAATTAACAAGTCAAATATACCTTTCTTAAAACTGTTCATAGTCAGTTGTACCACGAGAAGAAAAATATTTTTTTCTTGGCTAAATCAGACGGAGATTAATTAATATGATAGGGAGATGAATTGAATAAAATAACTATTCAAATTATCTTTTTATCAAATTGTCTTTTCTCCTCAACAAGAAAATGTTAGCTTAACCAGCGACATTTTCCCGCAATTTCAAACGGGTTTCCAACAGGCAGATTTAACCGTAAATAGCGGATAAAATAATATTGACAAAGTCAAATTCAGCTCATTAAAAACCAAAAATGAAAATTAAACTATTTCAAATTAAAAATCTTAACTGGAAAGTCATTAAAGAACCTAAAACAATAAAAATAAAAAAATTGTTTATTACAAAATTTTTCCTCTTCTTTTCGATATTTTAGACCATAAATTATGAGCTTGACTTGAAATAATATATCATACCAGTTTTTTCTAGGTAAGTTGCCTCGAAAATGATCATTCGTATAAAAAAGAATTGTTATCAGAAGATTGTAACTATCTTCATAGTATGAAGCAATAAAAACCTATGAACCTTTAAAAAGTATGATCTCTGAGGAAAGTATTCTCAATCTTAAGCTAGTTTTAATTTTGCGTCGATCCGACCAGGTTTTTTCAAGTTGGTCTGCCACTTCGAGATCGAAACTTATATTTTAGAACTTTATTTTAGAAGTAAAAGTCTCAAAAAATTTGCAAAAACTGCTCATTATTAAGTTGTTCAGTGGTTTTTATCAGGAAAACTTTTGAAATATTCTATATCTTGATGAATTATTAATTTCAGTAAGAATTGATACTTAATTACGAATCGTAATTTACGATTCGAAATAAATTACAAAATTATGATAAAACTATTTTTATGAAGCATTTAAATGTTTTTCGTGAATAACTGAACAAATCGCTTTTTCAGAGATGGAAAAGTTCATAAAAATATATTAAAAACTATCATTTTACTTAAAAAATATTTTAGATTTTTTTATTGAAATTATTGACGAATTTAAGGGTGAATAAACTTTGAGTGCATCTCAAAGCATCTAATTTGTATAAAAATTGTAAAAAAGTCGATGTACGTTTTCGCTTTCAAAAATTCAAAAGAAGTGCTTTTATTTAAGAAAAAATCGGATATCGTTCAACAAATGCCATTGTACCAGCAAAGTGAGCTGAGCAAACATGTGAAAAAACACCCATTTATCTTGTAATTTTTTTGATAAAATATATTGTCGACATAAGGCGTCGCACAGCTGTTAGGCTCATAAATTTTAGTTTATCCCGGAAAAAATTTAAATAATGTTATCCAGGAACAAGATGTAATTGTACCAAAAATGAAAAACATTTTTTGGACCGGTTTACTTGCCGGCAAGTTCATACAAAACGCTTAGACACAATTTTTAAAATTTTCGAAAAAATAGCTCGTACAATCCGAACTTCGGATTCAAAAGTTCTTAATTACAATTTGATAAAATTTCAAAAGGTTTATTTTGAATTTGATAGGAGTTTCAAAAATCAATGACCTCGAAAGTTCCATATTTTCAAAGTGTTCGTCGTTGGCGAAAAACTGAGTTTTGGAGAAAAAAAAATTTAATAAGTTTCATAAAAAACTTATTAAATACATTTGAAATATAAAAACTAGCGTGAAAGTAATGTCTGAAGGCTTTTATTCCGGAAATTATTTCATTTTAAAGTTATGTCACTTTATTTTGAAAGTAAGTCAAATACCTTTTTTATAAATTCTTCTGACAAATCTCGTGAAATCATATCATTTTGCAAAGAAAACACAAAAGGTAATAAATTTGAGAAAAAGACTTGAATACAAAGTTATTTTGAATCGAATTTGATAACCCAGAAAAAAATTTCTTATCAAGAGAAAACTTATACAAAATTACGGTTTCACTGTCGTGGCCCTTAGTGGATTTAGGTTTTTCTTGTTCTCTGTCCAGAGTCCACTTGGAGAGCTCGAAGTGACGCAAGAGATTCGTACACGTCATCTCCGCCTAAAGGTCACTGTTAACGCTTCCTAGACCTATTCATAATAAAATCTCATCAAGGATCCAGCAAAACGGGTCAGGGGGATAGGTTCACGTAGGTTAAAAATTTTTTTTGTAAAAATTCCAGTATTGCGGAAAATAAAGTGAAACGGTGATAAATAAATGTTTTGTCTTTTTAAAATATGATTTATTATATTTTTTAATTCATTAAATATTCGCATTTGTCTTCATATTTTAATAAGACTACCCCTGTCCAGAGCGAAATCGAGGCTGAGTTAGTTATCAAAATTTTCAAGTTAAAATAACAATGAAAACATATGACCTTTTCTTTGAATTTTTTTTTTAAATCATTTTATCGGCTGTTATCATCGTCCATTTCTTTTTTTCACAGCCGATTTCGAATGACAGGTTTGTATTTTTATCCATCAATACACTAGAGAGCTGAATTTTCGAAGTGACAAAAACATTTTTTTCATACCGACTGTCCGTGGTGTCACAGTCATATTTTCCGCTCATAATAAAATAACCTTAGTCAAAGAAAAACTGACAAGCTGTAAAGTGAAATAAAAACAATATTTAGTGATATCGGCAATTCTGTGTACTTTTTTGCGGGTGGAAATATGATGGAACAAATAGTGGGTTCGGCAATGGCATGCACGGTGATTTTGACTCCGATGCTTATTAATTTTGCAAATTTATTCTTGACGATTAGACATGAAGGCAATTCGAAGGGCTTATCAATTTTTACAAACATCGCTTCAGTTTTATTCGCATTTATTTTCGCTGCGTATGAAGAACTCAAAGGAGATAGCCATAAAACATGAACTTTATTGCTGTTTACGTTTTTAAATGCTTATTTGGGGGATGCATTTATCAAAAGTCAAACAATAAAAATAGATTACCAAATTGTGTTCTAAATAAATTATTTCATTTTTCTCATTCAAAAATATAATTTTGAACATAATTAACCAGTTGTGATTCAATTTTTCAGTTTTAATTATTTTACTTTGGAATGAAATTTTCAGTTAATATTTAATAATCCATAATGGATTATCCATTATTTATTTCAATTTTAAATTTTGATTTTAGTATTGATTTCAATTTTGATTTCCTTTTCAACTCAATTTATAAAAAAACTATTTTGAATGATTGACAACAACGTTCAGGAATATTTTAATTAGATTCTGCATCAAAGTTTTTAGTTTTTCATGTTATATCTTAAATTCCGAAAGAAGAGACTATAATAGAAAAGAGAGATGCCGCGCGCTTTGAAAATGCGGAGTGGATTAAGTTGAGTGTCTTTGCGAAAACTTTTTGGTCAGAGTTGTCATATCGATCAAGCCTCTTGTGGGCGCTGTGGAGCACAAAAAATTGCTTGGCTAAAGAACCAAGCTTTTATAACATCGGAAATGTTTACTCTAAAGAAAAGTACTTATCAAACAGACAATATCTATTTGATTACTGCTAATCAATTGACTTAATCATTAAAGTCAATATAACACACAATTGAAAATAACACACAAATGAAAAATATCAAAAGCACCAGAACTTGAAAATCAAGCAAGATATTACAAGTTCAGAAACAGTTCTAGAATCTTCTCGTGATGACAAATTTGATGTCAATAGAAATTTGACCAAAAATGTCATTTGAGCCAGTAAACTTGAGGCCATTTTTGGGCTTTGAGGGATAAAAAATACTAAAAATGAGAGCGGAATTTAGATCTCTAAAATGGTCGACAAATATTCGACCAAAACGGTTTAAAACGAAAACTACAGCAATTTCGATTTGAAATTTTACCTTATTTATAAATTTATAGAACTTATAACTATAAAATTAAGCAAAATTTCAGAAACATCTTGCTTAATTTTCAAGTTCTGGTGCTTTCGATATTTTTTAATTGTGTGAAATTATATTCAATTTAATGATTCAGTCAATTGATCAGCATTAATTAAATAAATATTGTCCGTCATAAGTACTTTTCTTTTAAGGTACCACGCCTGCTGTTTTCGAGTACACATTTTCGAAGTTATAAAAGGTTGGTTCTTTAGCCAAGCAATTTTTTGTGCCCTACAGCGCCCACAGGAGGCCTGATCGATATGACAACTCTGATCAAAAAGTTTTTGCAAAAACACTCAACTTAGTCTTCTCCGCATTTTCAAAGCGCGGCATAGCTCTTTTCTATTATAGTCTCTTCTTCCGGAATTTAAGATATACAATATTTTATTATTAATTCAAAATTTGAATGTTTGTTCTGTCTTAAGACAACTAAAATTTCGAATTGTTCCGGAAGCATAAACTTGAATTTTGAATAAAAAATTTGAATTTTTCAAAAAAAACTTAATTTTTTTATGATTTCAAAAATTGAAAACATTTCAATTTGTAGAAGCGAAACTTAATATAAAAAAATTTTAATTTAAATAACAATCTTGATTTCAATTTTAGGATAACAACCTCTTCTTTCAATTTTAAAAAATGATTATTATTTTATTTTTGTATAAAAGTTCTTAAGGTTTTTTTGAAAATAATTTTCTTTCTTTCATTATTTCTGATTCTCTCAAGTTTTGCATATGATCTTATCATTACCTTGAAAAGTGAAATAATCTAAGGAAAATGGGAATCTTTCTGGAATCAGTTGGTATGTATCACGAGGAATTATCCCTTTTTCGGGTATAGCCTATACCGTATAGGGGACGGAAAATCGGAAAAAAGATGCATTTGTTAACAAGCTTGGGCAGAAACATCCAAAATCACTACTTTCATTGACTTTAAAAAAATTATAGCTATAACAGGTGGTTTTTTTTTGCTTAAAAATACAATCAAACTTCATATTGCAGTTGATAAAAGTTCAGAATCCTTTATAACAGAAAATGTTGTGTACACAGATTTATTAGACGAGCAGAAAGCTACTGTTGATCAATTTTACGGCGGAATTATCAAATCAAATTTCCGAGAACTGCATTATATAGGTAAGCGTCAGCACCGTGTTTGAGACTAAAAAATTTTGAAAAAGCAATTTTAATTTTATTTGATTTCTTATTATGAATTTGAAATATTTGCTGGCAACAAAATGGGTCTCAAGAAAACAGAAGAAATTTTAATTAAAAATTTTTCAAGACCACTGTTTATTTGAGAGGTATTATAATTTTTGAGATCGTAACAAACTCGTACGGCGTTTACTAAAACGATTATTTAAATCCTCAATTTCTCTCCAGCAGGATAAAACTTGCGGATTTAATTTATCAGTTGCTTCAAAGTTTAAAAGTAAAACATAAACGGTGTGGTTCACATTTTGTTCTAACGAAAATCATTTATTAACGTGCAGTTTATTCGCAATACTGAAAAAACGATTTTTGAATTTTTTGCCTGCAATCGATCTTCAGAACTCCCGTAATGAAGGTTTGAGAATGAAATGCTCAGAATCTTAAAAAAATTTGAAAATTGATCAAATCTTTTGAAAGATATTCGAAATTGTTGTTTGCCTTACCAACGGTGCTGACGCTTATATAGCATCAGAGACAGCTGTTCAACTTATAATTCAACTTTCTCTGACAATATGGATATTTCAGTGGGGCTCCTTTTTCAGTGGAAAACCTAGTGACGCTTCTGAAGGAAACTATGAAATAACACTTTATAGCCAGAGTGCTAATTTCAAAGTGCATTTTTTTTTATCGATAATAATGTTTTTTTTTTAAATTTGGAACCTATTTCAAAATATCCCCTGATTATTATAACCAGACCTCGGCACTCACTGGCTTGGCTTGACTGGCTTGGATTGGCTTGAGAATATTTTGAGACTTAAGGGGGTGGGTGAAGCGACCAGTTTAAGGCATATCCCTTTGTCACCTTTTGATTAATTTAAGAAATGTAGGTTGAGGGACCCAATCCTAACACTCCTTCTAGCCACTCATGAGGCCGCTTTATCTTTTTTTCAGCCCACATCTCCCAGATTAATCAAAAGGTGATAATTTAATGGTGCCAACCAGAAATCCGTATCTGCTCTAGAATTTTTAAAGTCAACCTCATTTTTAGCTGTGTTGCTAACAGTGAAAAACCAAATTTAATATGTTTTCTTTGTAAATAAAACTACAAGGGATTCGACGATCAAAACAAAAAGTTTCTATTTGCTCTAAAAAATTTCAAAAAAAATTTAGACTGAATTTGAACTTTTACTTTTAGCTATCTATTTTTTCGGATTTATTTGCTGGTATAATGGCTGAGGTTTTACTCGCAGATCATGTTTTTCGGAAATCACAGGCTGTTCGGAGTTTTTTGTGCAATCTCTACGATTTTTTGAGCTCGTTCTCGCAAATCATGCGGACCCTCTCTCCACGGGTCTCTTTTTAGGTGGTATATTTCCAGCTTGCAAATTGTGAAATCTCCTTTTACCATTTGTGCTGATTATTAAAAATTAAACAGATTTATATAAAATGTTACAACATCTCCATCGTGTGACAAAATTTGTCAAATTAAATTTGTTTTGATTTCTCCGAGCATCTGGTTTATGCTGATCAATGATATTCCGAAATTTTTGGTACGTAATATTTTAATCGGAAACCGCAAAAAACTTTGATGAAGTTTCAAAGTGATCAAAAAAGTAATCAACAGCCTCTTATTAAGATTGGTGAGAAAATAAAAACAAATGATATCAATTAAAGGAACAAATGAACCTGGTGCGAAGAAACTCGCGTGATATTTGCTCAATTTTCGAGCCGAAATTCAATCGCGATTCATAGACAAACTGAAAGTAAATTTGAAATGTATCCTCTAGATGATTTTTAGATAGCATTTGTCGTGACTGAGCAAAAATTTCGAGAACATTTTATGAACCATGGGTGAGATCATTATGTTTTAGTGAAAATGTCGATTTTGGAGTTTTTGAGACATCTGGGACGAAATTTCACATTTACTCTCGAGTCTTTAAATAATCAAAGTACAAGATCACTAAATAAAATCATGAAAAAAATTAATAAACGAATCCAAACATAATTTTAAAAAAATTATTTTGGCACTTTTCAAGTGCCCGTAGAGCTCATTTGGGCCGTCGAAATTTTTTTTTGTTATCTCAGAGTGACCAATTGAACTCTTTTCTCGCGATCGATCGTGAAATGAACGTTTTCGTATTCTAAGTTTGTTCAAGAGAGCCGATTTAAAAATATCTAATTTGCTTCAACCAACCCCTTAACAAGAACGTAGTTCAGATGTTTTGCGACGATTGCCGGAAAATATAATTTGCGAAGACAGCTGTGTGCTAGTATCACATGATATGCTGTACCTTGCTTGTCCAACAATACTTTTTATAATTAAAATTCTAGAATTTCAAATTTAGAATGCCATATTATATTGTATAATTTATACTCTTTGAACTTTCTGACCAACAATAACTAAAATTCAAACTGCCTTGAGCTTTCTATTTACGTCCAAAATTGAGGCGATATCGGCTTTGGACTATAGCCTATGGTGCGTTTGCGGTTTTGTTATAACCTCACAAGGGTGAAGTTGATTTCAAAAAAATCTATTAATTCGAGAGAATATCTATTATTTCAATTTTAAAGCATGGATAGACCCATTTGTTTTTTGGGTTATAAAAAAGATTGTTAATGTTATTGGGTTGCTTGCCTCTGCATTTGGAACAATAAATCAATCGTTAGAAACCGATAACCTGCATTTTCTCAAATCTTCACAGAACAATAATGATTTTTTTATATCAACCGCAAAGACAATTTATCGAAATAAATATTTCAAACTTGCATTTTTAATTTTGACCAGAATATGTTACTTTTTAATAAAATCAGTAAATCAGGCTCTTTTTTAAGATTGACACATAACCGGCATGCCTATGATTTAAAACACGAGTGAAAAATCACAATAAATGACCAAAAGTGTTTTATTTCTTAACACAGATATAACATTTGATTTGATACTTTGATTATACTTTTGATAATAATACAGTAAAAATCGTGGTATTTATTGGATAAATACCACTTGCGGGTTGAGTAAACAGATGTTTAATCGGCAGATAGAAATCAGCTGACCGTAAAGCTGACTGCGTAATTTATGACTATATTTCATTGTGATAAAATCAGTGGCCTGAAACCTGTGATTTTATCAGAATGTATACAGAATAGATTCACCCAGCCCTCCATTTGGAAAATCTGATGAAAATTTTTAATTTGAGTTCAGGGGCTACAAGATACAAAACAGTAAAGTAAAACTTAAATTTTTATAGAGTTCAATAATATTTTACACTAGGGTAATTGAAAATAAATTAAAGCATTGGCTTAAACTTAAAAATCAATTTAAAAATGATTGATTAACTTTTAAATACTTTACGTGAAAAAAATAAAGTAGGATATATTTTCCTATTTTGGCACATTTTTTTCGCTCGGGAATTTTGTACAGACATTATATTCGTACCCTTACAGGCATTGTTGATCGAGCTCATCGAAAACCGTCATATAGTTTGATAATACTGATGTTAAATTAGGCCGAAAAGCATTCTGGTACTCGTAGTTAAATCGTTGATTTATATAATATTCATGTTCATTAATAACCCAATTTCTCAAAATTTTATATTGCTCAAAAATGTCAGTATAAGTATGATAATTTTTCATTTTGCTGATTCGGTTCAAATCCGACTAATGATTGTCGTCAAAATCGGAAACGTCGGTTTTTAGTATGAGAAAAAATTCATGAAACCACTTGTCCATTTCAGTACTTGCATATATCATTTTGCTACTTTCATTTATATATTCCCTAAGCCTATATCCTATGTCTGATAAAAAAAGTCCGAAAATTTTATAAAAGGGACATTTAAATAAATCCAGAGGTGTCTTATTAGTTTTACTTTCTTGCCTAACTCCTAAAGGGTAGATAATTTTACTGGCTTGAAAGACATCTTAATTTTTTAAAAATAATTGCTTTGGAATTTCTATATTTGTCTGAGTTGAATTTGAAGTTTTCAAGATCGGTATTTTTTTTTCAGTTTGGATCGACACATTCTTGACAGTTTGGATCGGCAAATTTCTGACAGTCTGGATCGGCAAATTTCTGACAGTCTGGATCGGCACATTTTTGACATTCTGTATCGGCACATTTCTGACAGTACGGATCGGCAAATTTTTTGACACTCTGAATCGGCACATTTTTGTAACTCTGGATCGGCACATTTTCTTTACTTATTCCACTTATTTGATTAACTTCCACAACATTCAGTTGGCTTGATTTTTTCTTCATTTTAATTCTTTGTAAAATTTGACAGCTTTTTACTAAATGCCCAGGTCGACCACAAAACAGGCACATCTTCATTTTTTCCAGTTTTCTTATACCATGTGATGCAATTTCTTTCGAGTGTTTCTCGTTAAAACTCGCAGTCAATTTTTGCGCATTTGCCGACCAATCATCGTAAATATTGAATTCGTTAATTTCGGATATCAACAATCCTTGTAACTTCAATGATAAAACCAAATTTTTTTCTTCGGATGTCCATTTATACCATCGATCAAGACGGTCAATTTCAATTTTCAGATATTGAAATTTTTCGAAATTTCTTTCTCTCTATTTTTCAATATCAGAAGCCATTTCACTTAATAAAATAAGCTGTGATCTTGTAAGGCTTCTCTCTTTTTTGTCTATAATCATGATCTTTGTATAAATACAGTCTGTAGTGGCCGAGCGGAGGCGTGTACAGGTTCTTTACCGTTTCTTGCACCATTGAGACATAATCGGTATGCCTATGACTCAAAACACGAGTAAAAGATTACAATGAATGACCAAAAGTGTTTTATTTCTTAACACATATATAATTCAGTAAAAATCGTGGTATTTATATGATAAATACCACTAGCGGGTTGAGTAAACAGATGGTCAATCGGCAGATAGAAATCAGCTGACCGTAAAGCTAACTGCGCAATTTATGACTGTATTTCATTGTTATAAAATCAGTGGCCTAAAACCTGTGATTATATCAGAATGTATACAGAAGACATTTAAAATCAAGCCCTTAACTCTGACATACTAGATATAATACTTGTCTGTTTTCATAGGATCTTACTAAGATCTCCTAAGATTACAATATCTACATTTTAATATTGTTCTATTTTTGTTTCATTTTCTTAGTTAAAGTGGTTTTACCTAAAGTTACGATGTAATACGAATTTATTGGAAATTTTTTTGAATTCAAAAATTTAAATTGGAACTCAAATCTTTCCAAAAATAGATCAGATTACTTTTTATAAAAATTTAATATCATGGTTTTTTTAATTTTTTTTATTTTTCTAAAAAATATTTTATTCCGCGGAAGAAATAAAAATTAAAAATATCATGAATTTTTTAACTCCCGTTCAGCTAAAAATTAAGACGTGATACCAAACCTTGGTTTCTCCGTAAATTTTTTTTTCGAAAATACGTGATAATAATTTCTAGAAAGTATGTCTAAAATGTTGAAAATTACCACAATTACCACAATTATAAAAAGTAGTTCGAATCAATGTGTTTATGAAGTTAATATATTTTAACAAGATAAAATGAATATACGTTAACATCTTTGTTCTCGAGCCAGATTTCATTAACATTTTTTATAAATGGTAAAAGGGACTGCAGTTGATGCTGAATATTTTAACAAAAAGTTTTATGAGTTTCATGATACTGGAACAGATGATGTCAGATAATCGATGGACGAACCGAAAACTGAGACTAGTCATGTCATTCAGCAAATATGGAGACGGTGAGCTGATTTACGCAATTATGACTGGCTTCTTGCTTTATTGTGGATCCTACACTCTTTGGATTGTTCAGAACCTCTTATCTGAATTTATACAGAGTTATTCAGATCTTGATTTTGCCAAAAATTTGAGAAAAAGATTAAGGTTAGTTGACAAAACAATTTGGAATGAATCCCTAAATTTTATTTAAGCTATCTCTAGGTTAATGATGAACATAAGAGTTGAGGTGACATAAACACGGTATTCAAAGATTGAAAAACATAGGATTTTTGGGACATAATTGACGCCACTAAATATTTTTTTATCTCCGTTTTTGTATGCATATTCGATAACAGATGTGAATTGAGCAGCTGATTCAAGTTCGTAACATTGGAACTGAATTTCTCGGAGTTTTCTTTTTCGTCCAAAAAGGTGATTTTGAGCCCTTCATCACCCCTTTTTGCATTTCTCAACGACTCAAATAAAAAGCCTATTTCAGATAGTTTGATCATTAAACCTTGTGAGCACAGAGTCACAATTGTGGCTCAAACATGCCTGAAATCATTCAAAAGAGGCAAAAAACGGTATCGTAAAATCTTTTCTTTCAAACACAAAAAGAATTTTGATTTGGTTCCCAAAAAATAATTGAAATTTTTTTCAAAGGTTTGGTTCCAGTATAACGGGGTGTTGATTTATTAGGATTTTTCGCCGATGTTTCACTTCATGAAAAATTATTATGGAACTAGACATAAAATACAATTATGAGATAGGCCAGATTTCAGGAAAGTGTTGTGCATGCATAACAGTTAAAATGAAAATTTATTAGTATCCAGGGCAAGATATTTTTCTCGGAAATGAAATTTCTTAATTTTCAATTTCAAGTATCCCATGAAAAAGTTTGATTATTATAAAAGTGAATTTAAGCAATACAAATTGTCCACAGTAGTACTTCATTACAATATTTTCTCGAAAATAAAAGAATAAAGTGTAGTGATCTGCTTTTTTAGAGAAAGATAAAGATTTTTTTATCAAAAATCATGATTTTGCCATCAAAATTTTTGACTTGTTTATAAATTACTTTTGACTTATCCGATAAAAATCAAAGTGGCAAAAGTATGACGTAAGCAAGATACTTGTGCATCGTTTCCGACAGAAATGTAACTTGTGAAGACAACTGTGACTGTGTTTTACGTGATATGGTATATCTTGATTCTCTCACTATATTTTCTATAACTAAAAATTAAAATTCTAAAATAAAAATGTCGGATGCAAAAAAATTACTTTTCAACTTCCTTATGCAGGAAAAATTTAAATTCTAACTGCCTTAAGCTTTCTGTTAACAACAATCAAAGTAAAGCCACGATTGTGGCTTTGGTGCCTTAGCGGAACTTATTTTATGTGCTGACAATCGTTAACATAAGGTTTGATGTTCCAGAAATGAATTGATAATACGCTGTCGGGTTCAGAAAAAATAATGAAAATTGAGTCCGTGGCTCTCCATTACTATTGAAACCAGAATCTCCCTAAGAAGTTAGTTGAAAATGACATATCTGATATGTATCCTGAAAGCCCTTTTGGTTCAAATTCGATATGAGAATCAATACCAAGAGTTAGTTTGCTTCTGTGAATGACAATATAGGGAGCACTAGCATTCTAAGATGAGGTAATAAATCAACCTTCATTAGATTATCATTTTATCAAACGGTTATCGAAACCAACTATTCGCGATTTCAATACGCACGTATTCGATATTGTGGGAACGCAAGTCGCTCTCATTTATTTTACATGATCCTTGGGAAAATTTTTAAGGAGAGTATACAAAGCTGACTTAATGACTCAAGGGGGTAGTGGTTACTTAATTTACAGATTCCTGACAAAATATTAGCCAAACAAGGCTTTTAAAATATTTTTTAAAATAGCTTATTTGTGAAACTAACTTTTAGCTTGCGCAAAATTAAGTCGATATCTTTTTTGTAGCAAATTGCTAGCAAAAGTGTATTATACACTTCCTGATACGTCATTTTTGCGAGCTAACCTATTCAAAAAAATCCACAGTACAGCACAGACTAGGAAAAGGGAACGATCCCCAGACTTTTTCCATCCCTCTTCTTTTCCCTTCCCCTAGCTGTCCATCCCCTCTTCCCCTCCTTTCCCTTGGAAATCGATCCCTTCCCTAACCTTCATCCCAAACTCTTTCCCCTTCATCCCCAGCTTCCTAATTTTCTTTCTTTCCCTTCCCCTTGGCTTCTCTGAATATCCGTTCCTTTTCGTTCCCGGGGAAGGGAAGAGGAAATGGTTTCCTTCCCCGTTCTTCCCTTCCCGTTTCCTAGCCTGGTACAGCACATGTGTTTTTCACTCCGGAAATGGCAAACCGCTTAGAAGCCAATTGACGCCAATAAAATATGAGAACCAGGTGGATTATATTTTGAAAGCCGAGTTTTCGTCGATAAGTTATACCGAATGTGTTTTAGCTTTTGGGGTGTTCCCCGNCGGGGAACACCCCAAAAGCTAAAACACATTGGGTAGTTTCTTAGGTTTTATTTTGAAACTGACCTCAATGCTGACATAAACTGTTTTATAAGTAAGACAAACGTCTGAGGTTCGTTTTTGTTGGTAAGTACTATATTTTTCCAAGGATATGCAAAAACCCACCGTTTTTGGTCATTATTCATTGGAAAATCGATATCCTCTTACGTCAAGTTTGCAAATTGGGTCAAATTTTTGAAAAAAAGCTAGCCAAAAACAAATTTAAATTTTTGAGGTTCGTTTTCTCAAATTTTGACCCCAAACCTCAAAATATAAATTTATAAAATAAAATATGCTTTAATTTTCTCGAAAAATGGCCCAAAAGAAAGCCAGAAAACCATTGAAGAGAAAGTTGGTTAACGTCGACCCGATAATTTTAAGTTTTATTGGTCAAATTAAAACAAACCCTTTGTTATCACCCAAAATTAATTTGGAGCATTATTTAAGCCCCAAAAGCCTCATAAAACTAGCCACCAGTCCTCCCTTAAGCGGGTATTGGACTCTGATTTGATAAAGACCGTAAATTCATTTATAATTCTCCAAATATATTCGGGGTGATAAAAAAAGTGTGCTACCAACTAAATTATAAAAAATTTTCTCGAAATTTTTGGATTTGTTCGATTTATTTTTGATTATTTTCATAAAATTAAAGGTAAAAAATAAAGTTTTCTTGAATTTGACCACTTAAACTTCGAAATATCATTTTGACGTGAGCCAAATTTTCTATCAGTCTTGCACTGGCTTTCTTTTGAGCCTACTGTCGAAAAAATCAAAGCACACTTTTTTTTTCGGAAATTTTTCACGTGACCTTGAAAAATCATACTTCGGATTATAATCAACAAATTAAGATGAGCTTGTGCTTTTAGTTCAATAATGCTTAAAAGAATACATAGTGAAAATTTGAGTCATTTAAAAAATTTATTCTCTGAGTAGATAAATTTTAAAGTCTGAGAATTCCAAAAAACGCCGATTATATGCCGTTCTAGAATTGGTCAGACACCGAATCAGAGAAAACTCGTGCTTTGATTTCGGCAAGCTATCGTTACGTGTTCTTTAAAAAGTTGAGCTAATTTGGATAGAGCGTCTTGGAGGAGATTGATCTTGAATTAACAGAAAGGAATTTTTCTAACGATACCGTAACTATTAGTGTAATCATGAAAAACAATTTCTAATGAATTTTTTCGCGAGATTAGGGAATGAACCACAAATGAGCACTTTCGGTTATTCTCATAAGCTCTTAGCTTTAAGTATATTTTACCGAAAACATGTCAAATCAAAGTCGCATACTCCCTTAAGTTTCGACTATATTTAATACAAAAATACACAGAAAAAAGCTTAATTTTATTAATGCTTTTTATCTTATCAAAGATAAACGATTGTTTATGTGAATTTTCTAAAATCGTAAAAAATTTTTTAAAAAGTAACATTTAACTTATTTTATTTACTCAAAAAAGTGTGCGCAGGAATTTTCTAGATTTTGACAAATTCAAGTTTATGAAGTTTTATTTCTTTACTGTATTTTAAAAAAACCTGAAGATGCAATAAAGCGAAACTAGTAGTTAATATTATTATTTAAAGTTTATGTGAATGTTCATGAAATTGAAACTGCGATAAATGTAGGAACCACTGACCGCTTAAGGGTGTGGTTGTCGCTGATNAATTTGACCACTAAGACTTCAAAATTTTGTCATGCCGTAAGCCAACTTTCTCTTCAATGTTTTCTCAGCTTTCTTTTGAGCCTACTTTCAAAAAAATCGAAGCACTTTTTTTTCCGAAAATTTTTTCATGTGACCTTGAAAAATTCATATTTTGAGATATGGGTCGAAATTCAAAAAAACGCTTCCACAGAAGTTTTATATTGTTTTGAGCTTCCTTGTGCAAAAATTTGAGTGAATTTTAAAATATAACTTCGGAGGAGATAGAATTTTTGATGGAAAATGTCAAAATAACGATGGTCTATCGCATATTCTAGAAAAACTAAAGCACCTATCGACAAAAACGCTTCCACAGAAATTTTGATACTAATTATGCAGGTTATGTTAAAATTAAGGTTTATTTTAAAATATAACTTCAGAGGAGATAGAATTTCAATTTTGGCTTGGGTCTCCCTGTTTCGCTAATGTGTATGGGAGTGTATTCATGCTGGAAGCCGTGTTTAGCTAATATTTTATCGAGAATATGTCAAATTAGGGACCGGGATACCCTTAAGTTTCAACTATATTTAATACAAAAATACACAGAAAAAAGCTAAATTTTATTAATGCTTTTTATCTTATCAAAGATAAACGATTGTTTATGTGAATGTTCATGAAATTGAAACTGCGATAAATGTAGGAACCACTGACCGCTTAAGGGTGTGGTTGTCGCTGATTAAGCTGTTTTTTGACGTTTTGATACACGGTTTCTTGATTAACTGGTAGAGGTGGTATTGGAAAAACTTTCTGAAGGTGCGA